>JAJKKK010000117.1:0-89393 GCA_022432375.1 Nemania sp. FL0031 | reverse complement strand
TTTAATTATTTAGTATACTATTATATATTTTTTTAAAAAGCTTTATATTTATTAAAAAGTTTTAAAATTTTAATTATATTAATAAATATATTTATTATATATATTTTTTATTAATTTAACTTTTTAATTATTTTTTTTAAAATAAACTTTTTAGCTAAAATAAATTGTTTTATTTTTTTAGTTTTTAATAATAGCTATATTAAAATAAAAAAAATATAGCTTTAAATTTTATATTTTAAATTGTTTTAATAAAGCTTTTTTAATTTTATTAATTTTTTTTTAAAAAAGCTAGCTATTAATAAATTATTAATATATATTATAATATAAATATATTTTTTTGCAAATATTTTTATATTTAAGTTTAATAATTTAAAACTTAATATTTTTAAAAAAATAGCTAATATTTAATATTATATTTTAAAAGCTTGTTTTAGTTTATATAAAGCTTTATTTAACTTATAAACTTTTTTAGTTTTATTATTAAATTTAAAAAGCTATTAAATATAAATGTTTTTAATTATTAATTTATATAAAAAAATAATTTTAATATTTATTTGTTTAATTTTTAAATTTAAAATAGTAATAATAATAAAAATAGCTTTATAGTTTATTAGCTTAATTATTAAAATAAAAATTTTAATATAATTTTTACTAAAAATTTATTTAAATTTTTTAATAATTTATTATGTTTTATAGTAAATAATTTTACTATTAAATTTTTGTTTAATTTTATAAACTTATTTTTTAATTATTAAATTTTTGTTTATAAATAATTTAATTAGCTTTTAAATATAATTGTTTATTAGTAATTAATATTTAATATTTATAGCTTTATATTATTATAATTATTTAGCGTTTTTTTTTGCTTACTTATAGCTTTTAAGCTTTATTTTAGCTATAATTAATATAAAAAATAAAGTTATAATAATAAGCTTAAATTTAAATATAGCTTTTATTATATAATAAAAACTTTTAAGTTATTAAACTTTTAGTTATAAATTATAATAATATTTTAATATATTTAACTTAAAGCTTTTTAGCTAAATTAAAAAAAATTATTAATATTTTTATAATATTAAATTTATTAATAATAATATTAATAATAATGCTAATAATAGCTTTAATAATAATACTAGTAATAGTAAATTTTTATTAAAACTTTATAAAATAAAAGTTTATTTTTAATAGCTAGCTAATATATATAACTTTTAAATATTAACAAATATAAAATTAACTATTAATTTATTTTTTTAGTTAGTTTTTAATATTTTTTTTTTATTTATTTATATTTTTATTTGTTTATAATAAATAATAATAACTTTTGTTTTTTTTAAAAAAAAATTTTATATTTTTTATTAAAAAATAAAAATGTTTTTTTATAAAAATAATATTATAAATATTAATAATAATATAATTATTAAGCTTATAAATTAAATAATTATAATTTTTATTTTTTTTATATTTAAGCATTTAATAAAGTATAGTTTTAAATATTAATATATTTAGTTTAATTAAAAATATATATTTGTTTAAAAATTTAATAATTATTATATTATTATAGTTTAACTATTTATTATATTAGTTTTTATAAAATATTAACTTTATTTTTTTAAACTATTTTTAGTTTTTAATATAAATAGCTATTTAAATTAAAATAAGCTAAAAATTTTAAAAAAATTTTAGCTTTTATAATAGTAATTAAAAACGTTTAAACTAAATTTTTTAATATTTAAATAATTTTTTTAATTTTTTTATTTTATTAATATTTATTTATAGCTAAATATTTAATAATAATATTTTTTTTAAATATAAAATTTTATAAATTTTTTATTTATATATAATTTTAGTTTAACTATATAGTAATAACTATATATCTATAACCGACTTTATTATATAAAAATAACTAGGTGCAAAAAAAAAGCAAGCGTTGCACATTTAACGTTTTAATAAAAACCAAACTATAATATATAATTTTAGTTTATTTATTATAATAAAATAATAATATTATTTTAGTTTTTTTTATTTATATAAAAAATTTTTAAATTTTAAAAACTAGTTTTTTAAATATTATAATAAAATTATTTAAATTTTATTAATATAATTATAAATAATTATTATTTATTTTATAAACTTATTATAGCTTTTTAATATATTATTTAATATATTAGCTTTATTAAAATATAAAAATTTTATAAAGTAAGTTTTTTTTAATAAATTTTTTTTATAAAGTTTAATTTATATTTTGCTATTAATATAAGCTTTATATAAACAATATTTAATTTAAAATATAATATTTTTAATTATTATTATTAGTTTTTTTATTTTTTTATTATTTATATATTTAAAATATTTATGTTATATTTTTAAAATAAAATTAATAAAATAAATATAAAAACTAATATTAAATATAGCTATTTAAAAAGTTTTGTTTAGTTAATTAACTATATATAGTTTTAATAATTTAATTGTTATAAAAAAAATATACTTTTTAATTATTATTTATATTTTATTTTAATAAAATAAAAATTTAGCTTTTTTTTTTATAAATTAAAATATAAAAACTAAATTTATATTTAGTTTAAAATAGTATATAATATTATTAATAATAACTATTTTAATATATTTATTAATTATAACTAAAAATTTAACTATTTTAACTTTTTTTAAAATACTAATTATTTTATTAATTTTATAAACTAATAGTTTATTATAGTTTTATATTTTAATAAATAATAATTTATTATTAAAATTAATTTAGCTATAATTATTATTTAAAACTATAAAATTTAACATTTATTTAATAAATTTTGCTGCTTTTTTATTTAATATATTTAAAAAGCTAAATTTTACTAAAGCTTTTTTAAAACTAAATTTTATTAAAATATTTGCTATTAAACTATAAAATATAACTATAAAATATTAGTTTTATTAGTTTTTAAAACTATTAAATATTTTAATAAAAATTTTAAGTTTTTATTATAATATTATTTTATTTTTTAAATAATTTTTTATTATTAAAAAAATTAAATTTAAAAGTTTTATAAATATTTTAATAATAGCTAAGTTTGCTATATTAGTAGTATTATTATTATTGTTGCTATTTATTTTTTACTTTTTTTTAAGTTTTTTTTTTGTTACTATAATAGCATTTTATTTAAATATTTAAAATAATAAATATTATTTAAATATAAAATAATTTTTTTGTTTATTTTAAAATAATATTTATAGCAAAAAACGTTTTTTTACTTTTTTTTATTATTATTATTATATTTATAGCTATAACTATTTTTATATTATTTTATAAGCAATTATATTTTAATATTAGTTTATAAAGCTAGTTTTTTTGTTTATTTTTTTTATTAAACTTTTATTAAAACAATTTAAAAAAATATACTTTTAATAAATTTTTTATTAGTTGTTTTTTTTATTAAAATAATATAATTTATTTAAAAAAATATTAAAATAAAAAAAATATAATTTTTTTTTAATATTAATAAAAACTTTATTAATAAAAAAAGTTTTTTAATAATATAAATATTAAAGTTTAATTTTTTAAAATTAAAACAAATAAATTAAAGTTTTGCTATTATTATAATAATTAAGCTTTTAATAATAAATAAAATATTATTTTATTTAAATAAAAAATTTTAAAAAGCTAAACTTTTAATTAAACTAAAATTTTTTTTAATAAAAATTTAAATATTAGCTATTATAAGCTTTTTTTTAATAGCTTTTATTTTTGTTTATTATTTAGTTAAAATATTTTAAACATTTTTGCTATAATAATTATAAATAAAATTTAATATTTTTTATTAAATAATTTTTTAAGCTTTTTAAGCTTTATATAATTTAATATTAATAAAAATATTAAAAATTACTATAAGTTTTTTTTTTTTAGATTTTTTTAAAAGTAAATTAACATATTTTATTATTAAAATATAGTTTTTTATTTTTTTTTTAAAACAAAAATAGTTAGTTAAAAATTTAAGTATTATAATATTTTATAGCTTAAAAATAATAGCTTTAGTTTTATTATTTTTTTTAATAATTAATAATAATTAATTAATATTTTAAGTTATAATTATAATTATATTTATTATTATTAAAAATATTATTTAATATAAATTTATTAAAATTAAAACTAAAAATATTTATTAATTTAAATAGTAAAAAACTTTTTTTTTATAAAATTTTTTATAGTTATTATTATTAATTTAAATATAAATAATTTAATAATAACTTTTAAATTAAAAAAAAATTAATTCTACTTAAGCAAATAAATAAACTGCAATTAAATAACTAAGCTAAAGCTTAACAAGCAAACAAAAAAATAAGCAATAATTTTTTTATACAAAAATAAAAAGCAAGCTATATATAAACTATATATAGCTAAACTTTTTGTTTATATAATTAATTATTAATTACTATATACTAATAGCTACAAATAACTGCTAAGCAGCTATTAGTATAGCTTTTTAGCAATATATATAGCTGCTAATAATTAACTTATTATATATTAGCTATTTTATTGCTCTGCTAATTGCTTTACTAAACATAATACTATTATAAACAAACTGCTAATGCAAAAATATAAGCTGCTAATAGCTAGCATAAATTAGCATATTATTTAATATATAAAGCGTAATAAAATATTTTTAACTATTTATTTTTTATATATAAAGTGCTATAATAAAACAATTTAATACTTATTAACTTTTTTAAAAACTTAAAAAAAGCTTAAATTTAAGTAGTTTTTACTATATATAGCTTATAAATATACTATTAAAGCTTTTTATAATATAGTTTTTTTTTTATATACTGCTTTAAATAGCAATAAACTTAAAGTTTAACTATTAAATTAAAAAAATTAATTATATTAAAATTTTTTAATATAAAAATAAAAAATATTTTATTAAAAAACAATAAAAAATATAAGCTAAAAAATAATATAAATAATTTAAATTTATAATATTAATATTTAGTATTTTTAAAATTTTTAAAAAAAATATTAATAAAGTTAATAAAAATAAAAATATATTAATATTTTTTATATTTTTTAATATTTTTAATTTTTTATATAAAATAAAAAAAATTTAGTTTATTAAAAAAATAATAATAAATTAAAAATATAAATAATTAAAGTTTAAAATTATATTTAGTTAAAAAATTTTAAGCTTTTATAAGTAAATTAAACTTAAACTTTAAATATATTTTTTAGTTAAACTAATATTATTAAACTATTATTTATTATTTTTTTTAACTAAATTTATTAATTATTAAAAAAATGTTAATTAAATAAATTTATAATTTTTATTTAATTTATATTTTAATATTAACTAAATAAGTTTTTTTTTATAATAAAATTTTTTAATAAAACTTAATAATAATAATACAAATATAATATTTAATTTAAAATAAAATTAATAAATAAAATAAAAATATATTTTAATAAAAAATATAATATTATATAAATAATAAATAATATATTAAAATATTTTATAATAAAATAATACTAAACTATTAGTGCTATATATTTTTTATTAGTTTGTTATTTTTAATATTAGCTAGCTTTTAATAAAAATAGCAATAATAATTATTATAAATAAAAGTTTATAATTAAATAAAAGTAAATATAATTTAATAATAATAATAATAATAATATAATAATACTAAAAGGTAACAATTTATAAAGCTTTTAGGCTTATAACCTATTAAAATATACAATATATAAAGTATGCAGTATAATATATTAAATTAAAAAATAAGTCTAAATAAAGTACAGTAAAATAGTACTTCTATATTATATGGCAGATATATGTGAGGCAAAGTATCTAACCACCGGCTTTTACCGGTCTCCATAATTCCAACAATACTAGTGTTTGGTATGATGTGGAAACCCTGAGTGGAGGGAGACATTAAAGCTAACGGTGGTGAGCCGCGGCAGATAGGGACGGGTGAAAGTGGTGGTGGTGTCTTTAACATTACGCCTCGTGGGAGGGGCGTTGTAGCTACATGTATTGAGCCATACGACATTAACAAAGATTAGATTAGGAAGCAAGGTACCTCCTGATTCTGGGGGAGCTCCATGCCGGTAATATATTTCTCTCCGAGCTTTCTCCCAAGGGATAAGCATGTCGTGAAGATATATGTCAGTCTTCTTTCCTTCAGCCTCTCGCCGTCGACGGTGTTCATGAAGCACAGGCCAGTCACTTGTCTTAAGTTTCTTTGGAAGCCTTAGCTCATGGAGAAGCTTGTCGCCCCAAGTCGTGTCCCTGGATAAGATGTTAGTTGTCATCAGTGCATTATATGAGAAGCTTCTCGTTAAAGGTTTATAGCTAACATCATATGCATGTAGGACTTGGATAGAACAGAGGCAGTCTTACGTGAATTGAGGGAAACCATAATCCGACTCCATTATTTCCTTCACCTTTCTTTTCGACTTCCTCTCTTCTATGTAGAGCTTCTGGATAATCGGCTTGTAGGTATGCCAGACGCCTGCCTCCAAAACAGAGGAAAGGCGCTCTTCTTGAGGCATTATAAAATCGATGAGTAGATGTTGCAGCTGGAATTCTCCCCTGTAGTGATGAATGGTAGGCAGGGAATAATGGCGACGATGCAAATGTTGGAGGAAAACTAGGGAGACCCTGTGGAAGAAACCATAAGGGAGAGACTTGGGAAGTAGGTCCTGCTGAAATAGAGGATATGGGCGCCTACAAATACAAATCTGAGGTTCATCGGGCTGGTTCAATGTAAATTAATTATAGGGCATCATTGGTTGGAAATTGAACACAGCGCCGCCTCACATGGAGGAGCTATTACCCCCCGTCCTGCGGATTCGCAATAAATAAGCCATTGAATCACACATGGCCCCCAAAGTCTGAACGAATTGCCTATAACCAGTAAGAATTGTGGGAAATTGGACAATCTCCACCAGAGCCTGCATAATACATGAGTGGCTGGGTACATGATGGCTTGCTTACCTCTACCCAAACGGCAATATAGCATAACTATTTGAGAATAGTACATATCCCTTGTGCGATCCACTGGAAAACGGACCATTTCATACCCAAGGAGGTGTTCATCTACATTAGGTATTACGCCTCTTACCGCCGACCTACGTCGGTGCAGCTATTCCGTTCGCCTAGGTAACACCCGCTTTGTAAATTTCGAAGATGTTCAAGTCATTAACCATGATGTTTAAAGTATCATGTTATCTACTAACTAAGTATCGATATTTACTATGGCATGGCTGTCAAAGTACCCTAGAGCACTATTAGCTCGTCTGTTAGGTGCTCATCGCGGCTTACATCGCCGGGCTACACCGCAAGACCACATGATATATGGCATGCCCGAGCGTGCAATAACTGGCCTTAGGCCCTATTATGCGCTTCAACTAAGTAAACGCGCCTGATTTCAGTAGGAATTCGTATTTGGTAGCGTTGCTAACATATGTTTGAGATTAGATTCCTCCATGAGCTCCCACTACCAGGGATAGTGCAGTTTCGATAATTGGCCCCGTGTACACCTTCCTAGCCCATAATAAGTAATAAATAGTACTAAAAGCCATGGCAGCTCCAGTGACTAAGATAGACCAATTCATGTTTTGTGGTGTAACTTGAATGAACGCAGGCCAGAAGCTAAAAAACAAGAAGTATAGAAGGAAAGCGCATGAAAGAAAGTTGTTTAAAATCCCTAAGATGCCGGGGAGTCTCCAAGCCCCCCACGTCAAATTTGGACTAGTATTGCCCTGGGGTGTTTCGTCACACCGTAAGCCAGGGTCAACAATATGCCCTGAAATTCGTCGGTAAAGTAGAAGCGAGGCCGCAATGAGGTAGGACCCGAACAGACCGGGGATTGATATGGAAACTACTCCGTTGAACGCTGTGGTGCCTCCTAGAGAGATGAACGAGAGAATTATGGCCACGACGGAGGTGGTGAGAACTGCGTATAGAGGCACGCTGGTTCGTGAATCTACCCTCTGCAGGAGGCGCCAACCCGGAAGACCGCGGTCGCGAGAAAACGCCCAGTAGACACGGGATGTGGAGGCTACGATTCCTGTCATCGCACTGAATCCCATAAAAACAGGAATAGCAGATAGCACGGCAGCGCCAGCGGTTGAACGCAATGCATGATCGAATATGGCCATAAACGGCTGAATAGGGTTCTCAGCGAGGGCTATATCGACGTCTCCGATATAATATAACGTAACGACCATCATGGCAAACCCTAGGGATCCATTTATCATAAGACCTGTGAGTAGGGATCGAGGGATAACGAGAGGAGCGTTGCGTATTTCTTCGGACATCTGATCGGTTCATCATAACAATTAGCTAGTGTACTACAAGAAGAACCATGGGACTCTAATTGAGGCACTTACATGAATAGCTCCGTCCGCACCACCGAATGCGAGAACATTACCTATGAGCCCAATGGAAAACGACAGGCCCTGTGTTGGCCAACCACCTAGATTCATCCATGAAGACCAAACCGCCTCCGAGTTCAGGGGTTGGCCGATGAGTGTGATCGATAATATTACGGCGAAGAAGCCGAGAATATGGATAACAAGGACAATTCCCTGGAACTTGGCGAGCACCGACCCGATACATATGTTGATAGAGGAACTGAAGAGGATAACCGCCCAGAACAGAAGCGTGCTATGCCAGTTCTGCATAGTCGCTAAATAGCTGGGGTGGGTAAGGATAATAAGACCCTGGACCAATGCACTAGTTAAATAGGCACCCGCTGCAACTAATGCTTGCCAGCCAGTGAGGGAAAGCCATGCTGTGGTATATCCTAGGAATTTTCGACAAGACGGCGGCGCGAGCATGGACACCCAATGGTACTGGCCTCCTGACGTAGGAGCCATTGATACGAGTTCGGATAGAGTTGCAAAGAGGGATAATGTTCCTGCCCAGGCGACTAAGTATCCATACACCAAGCCTGATGGTCCACCGCTTTCACTCTATTAGTATGGGCATTGGGACCTATTAAACAAAATGAAGACTTACTTTTGCAATCCTACCAAGAACACGCGCTATGGGTATGTTAGTTAGATGTTCGACACTGATTCGGGACACCGTACTTTAGTATAGCCTCCCATGTGATCAAGACTGTGCAGCTGAACCCAAGAATCGTAAGGAAACCGAAATTTCTCTTCAGGACAGGTTTCTTCCCAAGCCGGGTCAAGGCAGCATCGTCACTGGAAAGTGGAACGGACTCGGCGGGCTCAAGCACCTCGCTTCGTATTCCATCCTTGGTCAACTCGATGGCTGCCATAGCTAGAAGACGAGGGGTATCGGTGGTGGGAATAGCTCAGCTACGGGGGCTGCGTTAACTTGGGTGCATAGCTTAGAACGGTCACCAAGGAATATGTAAGGGCTTTCATTAATAATAATGATTAGAGAAGTGAAGAATTGAAAGGGGTATGTATATATGTTGAAATCCGATTTCATGCGCAAAACCTGTCGACTTGGGAATTGACCCAGCGCCTTGACCCCTCACTACCAGATGACTAGCCCTTGGGTGAGTGGTGCATCTAGATGCTGATGCATCATGCAGATGGTACCTAGTGTGTAAGATTATTGGGCAAAACCAAGGCATGTCAGCGGCACGATTGGTGAAATACGGTCCCTGGGGACGCCGTGTGTAGGGGTTGATAGCTTTGAGCAATCGCCATGCCTCGGTCCATGACTCGGGATGCTCGACGGTTGGGAAAAGGCGTGCTAAGGAAGTAGAGGATTCGAATCAAACGGCAGCAATGACCATTGCTATGCTACAATTAAAATGAATGGGTTGAGTATTATATGCCAGACTTCAACTAATTATAATCAATCATTCTCTGGTGTAGATTCAAAGATATAGACGGTCTACGCCGTCCTCCAAGATTCAGGGCTATCCGTCAGCAGCCGTTACCCCGCAAACAAGCTTGATAACAACAAGTAGAAATACCTCAATTCTATCATCACGTGTGTTAAGTACTATTAGGAATCCGTGTATGAACCCAAGGATCAATTGATGCGTAAGAAGCATGATGCTTGACGATCTCCTCAAACCCGAAAAACGGGGATCCTCAAGCTACTTTCCCATTAACAGTAGCATCTACCATAGCTCTTCGTTGAGAAAGTAACAATTCAGCAATAGCTGGGTGTCCTTGGAACTCTACTACCTCCTCAATATCAGCTCCCCAACCGAGTAGCAATTTAACAACAGCTGCATGGCCCTCCTGAGCGGCCCAATAGACTGGGGTTTTGCCAGAATGTCTTGAATTAATGTTGGCTCCTTTACTAAGTAGCAGCTCAACAATAGCTTCGTGCCCGTGGTGAGCCGCCAGTGAGAGTGGCGCCCATTGATTCGTATCACCGTATTCGATGCTGGCTCCATTGTTTAGGAGCAGTTCAACGATTTCGATGTTCCCCCGAATAGCCGCGTGAGTCAAGGATGTATAGCCGCTCTTGTCCTTGGACTCGACGTTAGCGCCGTTATTCAGGAGCAGGCCAGCAATAGCTGTATGTCCCCCAATAACCGCCTCCATTAATGGTGTCCGGTCGTTCCGGTCCTTGGACTCAGCGTTGGCGCCTTTACTCAAGAGTAGTTCGACGATAGCTGTATACCCCTTACTAGCCGCCGCAATTAATGGTGTCTGGCGGTGCTCGTCTGTGCACTCAATGTAGGCGCCGTGGTTCAGGAGCAGTTCGACGATAGCTGTATACCCCTTACTAGCCGCCGCAATTAATGGTGTCTGGCGGTGCTCGTCTTTGCACTCAATGTAGGCGCCGTGGTTCAGGAGCAGTTCGACGATAGCTGTATACCCCTTACTAGCCGCCGCAATTAATGGTGTCTGGCGGTGCTCGTCTTTGCACTCAATGTAGGCGCCGTGGTTCAGGAGCAGTTCAACAATAGATGTGTAACCCCGCAAGGTCGCCTGGATTGTGGGTGTCTCGTCGGGGGAGTACATGTAGAAGGACTCAGGCTTGGCGCCTACACTAAGCAGCAGTTTGACAGCACCCTCACGGCCATTTTTGGCCGTTTCTAACAACAGCTTACTTTTATTTCTCCATTTCAACTCAACACTAGTTTCTTTCCACAAAAGATATTTGATGATGACTTTGTCCTCATCTGTAGCTGTGCTTAAAAGGTCCTCGCCATGTGAATTTGAAATATGCCTTGGGAGATTGTCCTGTCGTCCCAGGATTTTCAAACAGTAAAGGCATTGCGTGCTCTTTTTGCCATGGACGTGATCTTGGTGTCGGGCCAAGTCTCTCTGGGTGGTAAAACTATTTTCAGGTAGTCCATGGTGACAAGACCTCTCCGGGCAAGGATATATTCTTTTATGCTTGCGTTTGTGCGAGCTATTTACTCGTTAGCCCCATAATGCGCCAACCAGTACATCAGTACCCAAGGAACTAGGTGATTAATGCCCTACGCAAGGTGCTTACATAAGATCCCTTGATGACTTGCACAAGCGGCCACATTCCTCGCAGGTTGCTGATTTATTTTTATTACGCGCAGCTCGGCGGGCTTTTAATTTTTTGACGGAATTGGCCATGGTAATGGTTCGGCACGGAACTAATGTACGGCTTGCGTGAAGAAGGTAGTGTTTGTTCATTGAAAGGAGTAACAGGGAACACTTGCAGTAATCAGCTAGTAAGAAGACTTGAATGTGGCAAATTGCAAAGAATTCCTTGTGTAAAGAGAAGGTTGAACTGCCAGGAAGGATGGGTGGATATTAAGGTGCATTGGGAACCATTCGGGAGTGGCGCGGTTTCTTCGTTGGCACCCTGTTTTCTTCGCGCTCTTTGCACCCTGTTTTCTTCCACGTGTCTTTGAAATCTGCGCCGCTGGAGCCCTATTTCTGTACCCTACTACAGATGTAGGGAGTCTAGCTATAATACGAACAGTGCCGATAGCCCAGCCCTGAATCATCGCAACGACAACACCATCCTCTAACTTCTTAGAATTTACCGACTTTACTTGCTCGCTCGACGCCGAAGATATTTCAACATGGCCCAGGATTGGAACCGCTCTGTTGCTAACGATGGCCTAAACCTTCATCATCTGAGTACATTACCAGTAATATGGTCTGATGGCGCGGCGATATCACAATCTATTGATCTGGAGGCTGCTATTGCTGGAGACGAGCAGTGAGCTCCTTTTTTTTTTACTAACAAAATTTTTGAGGCCACAACATCTTTACTTTATACTTCCACCAAGTGGGGTACTTCTCGAGCCCTTACAGGGGTCCCCTGTTCGTCAAGTCGAACACGGCAGGGTCGAACTCTTCGGTCGCTATGCATGCTTCTCATGCCCCAAGGACTTTGGGAGTGACAATCAACTCGCGAAGCATGGGAAGGATGAAGGCCCAGGCCATCCCCCTTATGGCTGTCTTTGTGGAAAATCGTACTCTCAGTCTAAATCACTCACGCGTCATCTTGACTCGGTCCCCAAGCATTCGTGCCCCGTTTGCGCTAAGCATGACGGCAAGAAAGGCTTCCCAAGGCGCGACCATTTGCTCCAGCACGTTAGACACATGCACAAATTCGAGGACAAGGGCATCAACTTCATGAATGGTCGCGCTGGCAACACAATTCCCTCCCCGGGCAAGTACCCGTGCCCGTTCTGCTCTGAATATGACGGCGCAGGTGGTCTTACTAGCCGCGACGACCTGCTGCAGCACATTAGAGGAACCCACAAATGCGGGGAGAGGGGCATCGCGTTGATGGATGGCCGCGCTGCCCAGCCCTCGCTCTGATTGGATCTATATGTAGGGTGCAAACGCGAATCGATTAACAATTGGCTGTTCGCTGGATGTGGGGTAGGAGGAGCTGAATACAGGGGGGTTGTTTCGTCACTCATTTACGTACACTGTTCACCCTACTACTTAGATACATACCTATGTAGGTATGTGCCTAAAGTAAGTACTTAGGTACCTGCAACACTCATTTAATCAAGACATGATCTTACGTCACATAATTTTGGTGGTTTGCCAACGCCTAGATTCCTAGCTGTGAGTTTAAGAGGACTGTTACTCTATCTGTTGTATGGATACACCAGCGTCCCACATGTAGCGCTAGAATCGGATCTCGGATCTTCAAGAGTGCGTCCCGTCCCGCAACTTTAAACAAACTACATCACATACTGCGAGGGAACATCCTATCTACTTAATTATCACAGCTGACTGGGGGCTACACTTTCACATTGGATCAGAAACGGTTGACGTTAGGAGTGAACATCTACTAAAGCATCCGCGAAGAGCTGTCTGTCGAAGATTAAGCCGAGTCTATCGCTATAGGATCTTCTACCAACGCCTTCAATTGCTACACGGCCAGTACCAGTACTGCCTAAGTAATAAGAAAAACTGACTTCAAGAGCAAAAATTGGTGCATTGGCTTAATCGTGGTTCTCCGCCACAAGTTTCTCGACAGACTTAATATCCCGAAGCAATTCCTCCGCGGAGTCATACTCCAGCTGCCAGCACTTCAAGGTGATCCAATCGCAAGCATGCGGTTCCTGAGGGAATTGCTTCTTCTCAAACCTCTCCTCAACCCTCTCACGCCAATTCTCCGACCCGTCAATGATGTCCGGGTAGACCGCATGGCCTCTCATGATGAAATAGATGGTACACCCTAGGGCGAACAGGTCCGTCTTGATGTTGGCGTCACAAATGTCCTCCCGTGGGCAGAAGAACCTCGTGGGTTCGCCGACCCAACCATCGACGAGTTTTTGGCCGTCTTCCGCTATGTGTCTGCCCTGGAAGTCCGATATTTTGATATGAAGCTTATCATCGAGCAGCAGATTGTAAGGCTGGATGTCGCAATGGAGAACGCCGCGGGAATGAACGTGTGCAATTCCCTCGGTAGCCTCCCGGCACCAGGCCAGTCGCTGCTGCGTGGACGGAGGAGGGTTGTCCGAGTTAAGGAGATATTCGGCTAATGGCCCGTTAGCGGCTCGTTCAAGGTAGAATCCATTTGGCGCGGAGCCTTTGAATTTTATGATGCGTTCATGAGGCCCGACGATTTCATAGAGCTGCTTTTCCGCATCAAGCCGCATTAACTCTTCTTCGTCTCCTTCTTTCGTGTGAGTGTACTTCATGACCGTAAACTCGTCAACCTCACCAACCCAAGCGCTGGTGCCGGAGCCAATGACACTTTTCACACCGTCGGGATAGTATCGATGCAAAACCCTGACCTCAGCGTTGTCTGACATCATGAGACTTGTGAGACGAATATGTATATAGATAATTGCGAGGACAGAGAGATAGTAATAGATGGGACAGGTGACGAGGAGATTGGTAATTGTGCATTACAAAAGGAGAATTCGATACATGAAAGGGGGACTAGCAACCTAAATATTGGCTGTGGTGTCTCAGATTATGGTGGCCACAGCGTTAGTACATCCCTCCTTGCCACCTTTAAATCCAATAATTCCGATCTTAAAACATAAAGATACAAGGTACAAAAAAAAGGATTAATAGTTTTAATTACGTATTTTTCAATTGCTATATACTTGCTAACACTTGGTATAAAGTAATAGGACAAATTAAATCATTTTAAGCATAACATAGCATAACTACTGTAGCAAAGCTCTCTAAAAGCGCTGTTGTGAACCCTAGAGAAAATTATTGCAAGGTATAAGAAGCAAAAATAAAACAATTCCTGTTTTTTTTTAGTAGAGAGTAGCACTTGCTAATGAAGTTTTACGACCATTCACGCTGCAACAATGACACATCTATCATTACAAGCAAATTGTCCCTGATATTAACGAATGTGTATATAGCTAAATGCTACAAGATAAATGAATGTTGTGATCCCACCAAATCTTGTCGATGTTGTAAAAAGTAATGATTGTATTCAAACATGACCCAAGATTCCTGTTCCATTCTAACAATTGCTTGGCTGGTGTAATGGCCAATCTTCTACCAAAATGTTAGTTATTGAAAGAGGGTTGTTTGAAGGACTTACTAGGACTGAGTATTTGATCTTTCGCACTCCGCGCAGACGTGGCCCTCATATTTGATTTTTGAGCTCCCAAGGTGAACGTCAACAGAGCCAGTGCAGTCTGGACCGCCAGGATTATCACACGGTACATCTTTCACATCGTCTTTCGTGTGCTTTGGTCGAGCTTTGCAATTCTGCCACGTTCGCTTGGCGATCAGTCGCTTGCATCCACAAGGCATGTTGGTTGTCGTTGAATAGGGGATTTAATGGTAATGAAAGGGAAGTCTTTGAGGGTGCTTGAAAGGCAGATATGGCTGAGGGTAGATTGGCATTCACAACCCTCCCCAGGTGAGTAGCTAGCTTTATATACAGGAAAGTGAACATAGCTCGAGCTTTAACTGCTGGCATTATTGATAAACACATTATGACCGTTGATGCATCAAAGCACAAAAGCGAAAGCAAGGGAAAACCGTTGAACTGCTGCTGCCTGCGATCTGTTAAGGTAGGAAGCTATTTCTAAGACAACGGGCTTGGTGACAAGGCTCAGCGGCTCGTGGATGATTTAAGATTGGATGGAAACTTGTGTTTGGCGCCTCTGATGTACAACCTCAAGAGATCACCACAATATGGCATGCATGTTAACATGTGAATGGTCTAGCTAGATCATGAAATAGGCAGCGTGACATCATTTTTAACAGTTCACCGGAGCTAGTTGAAACAGAACAAGTATTTCACAATGACAACAACGACGCGAAACTAGGCTTCACAATGTACCGTGTAAATTAGCATGTGAATTGCTTAGAGAGACGATTTTATAGGCCGTTATTCACGATGTTTCAAAAAGTACCCAGCTCCTCGATGAGTCAATTGAAACATTGTGGCTTTCCTTCTTGGTTGTTAGCCGTCACGATGGTGTGTTTATATGCTTTAGGGGACGATTTGTTAGACTAATACAAACCAGGCCCGGTGATAACAAGCTGCCGCAAGTACAATATAGAAGGAATTTTCTTTATGCTCTGCTTGTTAGTTGAATAATTTAAGGTTTTATATCTAAGCTTTAAACACAAAGTCTAGTATGTAAATATATAAAACATAGAAATCTAATATGATTAATTACCTAATCTTCTATGTATTGATATATTTCATCCATTACTGTTGACTCTGGTTCTAGACAGCTGATTTGCACCTAAACTATCGACTGTTTTGTGCACGGGCGGCATCGCTCCCCCCTATACGCAAGGGGCGTGCTGAGAATTTTGGCCTCGCTAAAACCAAAGGTGTAAGTACCACGGCATATACCCCACTCTAGAGAAGGGAGTTGGTAGACCTATCACATTTGTGAAGCCTCAAAGTAACTGACTTGCGTAGTTCGGGAGCAGAGATCCGAGTGGAGCTTAGAGTATTGGTCAACAATATAGGGGAAAGGCGAACTAGCTTGATGCACGCCTTATGTCACCTGTCGTCCTCCCTGTCTCATTATATAACACTTTCTCATTCAATTGAGGGTCATCAGTCTCCGCTTACAACTTTCATCGATATGAAAACAAAACCATGGTTTCTACTCGAGGGAAGATAAGCTTAATACGCGGTCTAGATCCGTACCGTACGTGTCATTTCTACTTCAAATTCCTAATCTAGAATTAACTTTCCGCAGTAAAGGAGTGCCGCGAAGATATGTTTGCGACTGTGCGGATATACTTGAAAGAAGACGCCGGCCCGGTCCCACAAAGGCCAAAAATCGCGACGCGATCGCTGAGGAATCGAGTGCACGCGCTGTTACAAATCGCAAGAAGACTCGTAACACGTGAGACTAGCAACAGGGGCTAGAGGCACTTATTGCCCCACCTAGGGGAATTCTCTATTTATATCATCCGTGACGCGTACCGATTCAACTAGTCTATTAGGTTAGATATTATTCCTCGCCGTACCATTCGCTTGGCCAAGGAGCATCTTAGCGGCGGTTGATATCTGACAGCGACAGACCATCATTAGTCAAATTATCTTCTAGCTACTCCATGTTATGTGATTGTCCTGGTCAACCGTCTAACTAGTATGACTTCTAGCCCTGACGCTAGTGAATACCTGCCTAACCAATTAGTTCGCAGTTTTACAGAGTATTCTTGTCTCTAATCCTGGTCCAGAATTCGACCGAATAGGCCGTCACTCACTCTCACTTGAAACCTTCCAAGACAAAGAATTGTTTACCACCTCGTGGACTCCTCTCTAAGGTATCTGGATAATGGTGTCAACGGGGATATGAGACAGCTGGAAGTGCCAAGAAGGATAGGACTTTCAAGGCACGCGCTAGACAGACCGAAACGCGACCTCCGGGATGAGTCAAAGTGAGACCCTCGCAGTTGTCCAGAGGCTATTGGAGGAGCCTAGGTCATGAGTATCTCAGCTATCTGCAGGGTGGCCAACCGTTAGAAGAATGTGTAGAACTAGTCTTGGATCTTCGAGTCGGAAGAAGGACCAGGAATCCCCTTGCTGAATGGAGAGAAAGACCATGGTAACGGAACTAAACTAAGCGCTAAGCCTTAATCACGGATCTTCGCCACAGTGACAGCGTTAGTGCTCTTGTCAGTTGAACGAGAACCTCCCCCGGAAGTGTCTTAAAACCCCTGCTAGGCACCGACATGGTGTCGGCTAAAACAAGGGAAACTATCGTGAGAATGCGAATAATAGCATGAAGGCTTTCCTACAGCCTGGGAGAGAGAGTAACGGAGGATTGACAGAAACTAGAAAACACTGAAGAATGAAATTTTCATCGAAGGAGTTACTATGAGTGAATTGTGTTCCCTTGAAATAAAACTAATACAAGATTGTCACTTTAATAATAGATAGGCCAAAAGCTAGGCACGGGCGGCTAACTAGCCTCATTCGTCGCGGAATTCATTTTTTCTACCCCTGCTGGGGAAGCTCGTAGGAGAGTATCCAAAATCATGCTAGGGCCAGTAGCTGGAGGTAAAGGCCAGCCCATTTGTTAGAACATACGTTCTTGTCAATCACGGAGAATAGGCTAGGACTAGCAGTGGGAAAAGCATACCTAATGATGGGAAGCAGCTTATAATAACTCTGTTTGAACAGAGAAACTGCTCCGACGGCGACTCCGGGGACATGAGCCAATAAGTAGGCTCTGTATCCCCGCCTAGGCTGATGTAGATAATTGAGCAGCTTAGAAATAACGAGGCAGAAAGAAGTGAATCTAATAGTTAGGGTCTAGGATTCCAAAGGCAATCATATGTACTATAGCGGAGGGGCGTTTTCAGAGGAATCGAAGAGGCTCAAGCACCTTTCAAGTTAGTGCTTGGAGGGGGCGCTTAGTCCATAATGGAGGATAAGGCAATCCCCCATTGGCGCACTGGTATGACGGGCTCCGACATCCCCGGAGAGTCTCCGGAAAAAAAGAAGCTAACAAGATTGATGAGGTTATTAAGTAAGCGAGACTAGAACACGGTCAGACGGCCATGGCTACTTTACAGACTCCGCCTAAGTTCACGCAATGAGCACAGATACCAAGGATGTTACCGAGATACTGTCACATACGAAGTCGATCCGAATACCCATTAGGGGGGACGAGACGTTGCCCCCAGGGAGGTTGATGTGTAAGTTCCTAGGGGTGTGTCTTAAGAAGCCCCTTTGGTTGAAGTTAGCTTCGAGCCTATCTTGAAGTTGTATTCCGAAAGGTTGCGCTGCCCACAGCGGGGCTGATTCTCAGATTGACTGCGAAATCGAGGGCCTAAGGTGGCCTGATAGCTACCATTTATCTACAGAAGAACCGGGCGAATTGCTAGAGCATAGAACGTTGTTCTGTTTTGTCATTTCAGCAGAACTTTTTGGAAACTTAGCGATATGATATATATACGTGTGTACGAAGAACCTTAAAGGCGAAAATAATAGTTTCTGTCGCCAGAGCATGTTCGTTATCCATAGGTACCTAGTTATTTCCTGAATCCAACTCCTACACAAGCGTGGGCGAGGAGGTGGCTACGACCGTATTTTCCGGCAAGTACACGGCGTGAATGATGTAAAAAAGTATTTATATTTCTTAAGATAGAGAATTTAACTGAAATCTATGTCGGGTCCGCGGCTCGCCTTCGATTTTGACAACGGCAAGCTGTTATACACCGAAATCAGGGACACCACCGATGCTAAGTGGCACGGCCGGCACTACCTCTACGTCATAAATATAAATTGCGAATTTTTATGCCTAATGGCTTTGGACTTATGAGCTGGGTAGGCAACGAAACTAATATTTGCATGGACTGTTCTAAGAGCGAGTGTTGATATGTGTTGGATGATTACTATTCAAAAGCCTTTATCTATGGTAGATTACAGGGCATACAACGTACTCGTTAGTATAGTTGTATTGGGGGAAGCGTCAGTCTATTCGGCTAGCCTTCGCTGCAAAGCTGCTCCTGTATAGATAGGTACTCCGTACGGTAGAAAGGAAGCGTAGAACTGCCCATATCTAGAGACAACTGACTACAAGAGAAAGTAAGCTGAGAATAAACGTAAAAAATAACTCAATATGGCAATAAGGAAGGCGAACAATTGAATTTAAGCCGTCTTCAAGCTATGCGTGCCTGAACCTGTGACGTTGTAGATGGAATGGCTGTGCGGTAGGTCCCTACAGCCTATATAACCACTCCCTCAAGGACCCCTTAGGTTAGACCAGGCAATAGACCACTGCTATTGCGTAAGGGTCTCCAAGGCCTTTCCCCCCTAAATACTGGAATAGTGTCTTTGTCTAGACATCTGTTGCCGAGGATGGCCCGGTTCTGAAGCCTCGCGATAATCTTCTTGGATGTGGTGGCGGTAGTGGCTGTGTCCTGTGGCACCCCATATTTACATTAACCGGCTAAGCTAGCCTCGGATGGTTGCTTATACTCGTACATTATCTTTTGTTACTCTGTTGCTCTTGTTTGTATTTGAAAATGGAAAATAGATCGTATACGAACATGCAGGAAGCGTGACCGAGTGCTAATAATGGTATAAACAATGCAGGTGAAAACCTGAGTTTAAGCTATAGTTTACTACACGAAAGTATATTAGGACCCAGCATACGACCCAGAAGCCTCAAGTCTAACAAGGTCGAACACCTATCCAAGGAGAAGAGGAATGAAACGGTACATAAGTGCGATAAGGCTATCAGAGCTCTCAGGGGTGAAGTCCACTTGCGACCGAAGCCTAATATAAAAGCCGATTTCACAAACGCTTGTTTTACCCGGTTAGGTTCAGTCGTAGAATAGACCTGCAACGCTATGCCACGACGCTACCAAATGTAGACCGTTATCAAGGTAGACCTTGACCAATTGCAATTACCTACCTAGACATATCCAATGTAGCCGATTGCACTCTACACTCCATCCAATTCGGAAAACAAGCTGCCCTCGACTCAAACTCAAACTCAGCAAACATATTAGGACGGTATTAGTAAAAGTACTTGACCTTGGCGTTATCGGACATTATGGGCTTTTGGGATTGGTCTGACTGAAGGTGTGGCGGGAAGGTGGTGTAACACCCGCAGATCAGGAGCTCAAGATCGGTCATTTTATTCCCCTGAGTAAGCTGCCGCACGGGCCGCTCCTTCCCCTCCCCCTCACATGTAAGGGGCTCACGTTCGAAAGGGGGGTCGTAAGGAATTTCCTCCTCGCTAAGACAGGACGCATAAATAGCACAGCACACCACACCACGGAGACTTCGCTCTCACAGCACGTTTAAATATTTGGCGAGGTGACTAAAATCATCGCGTTCGTTTAGCCTCGAAAGGGTCAGCTTGCCTACCTAGAGAGAGATTACTAGAGCTTAGCATATTGCAAATATCCAAGGGAAAAATCATCGAAAGAAGACTTATTGACAACCAAAGTGAGCCCAGGTGACTCGCCGCCGGCCTTGTCTCAGTATAAAGCTCTCACCCTCCTCCCCCAACTCGTCACCGACATGAAATATAGCGGACCGAACCACGATGCATACTCGAGATAGACTTATTTCAATACACGACTTAGACCCGTACCGTATGTTCTATTTACCTGTTCACGCCCTAATCTAGAATTAATTTTCTGTAGACGAAGAGTGCCGCGAAGACATGTTTGATACTGTGCGGATGTATTTGAAGGAAGACGCAGGCCCAACCCCACATCAGCCTAAGAGCACGACACGATCGCTATCGCTAAGGGCCCGGATACAGGCACTGATACGAATCGCAATGAGACTCATAGGAATCGAGAGTAGTAATAGGGCCTAAAAATACCGATTGTTCTCGTCTGGCGGTGTCGTTCTATTTACATCGTCTATTGCGCATTCGGCTGGGAAGCATTTGGATGGCCTTGGACAGGGGCAAACTATCTCTCATCGAATTATTTTTTAGCTATTGCATGCTACGTAATGTACCCAATCAAACCTCCAACTCGTCGATTTTCCTGAAATTCTAGTGTTGACGGCAATGAATCTCCAACCAAATTTATTTAGGCCTTTTACAGAGCATTCTTGTTCTTAACCTAGACCCCGGCTTCTAATTGAATTATTCGTAATCCGTATATGAGTCCTGGAAATTGTCTCGGACTCTCGGGTTAAGTAAGGTCTAGGGCTTCCCTTAGAAAGACTATAGCGATATGGCTAAAGCGAGTTCTAAGCACTTGATTATTTAATATAAAACCTCGTTGTAGAGACTAGATTAGAGAGGTGACCACGATAATATTTTCTAGCAAAAGTAAAGGATAACTAACACAGAATGCAGTTTTAATACACTATGATAAAAAATAATTTTTAAATTAGTACCGGGTTTGCGTTCTGGCCTCGACTTTGATAATAGCGGGCTGTTGTATGCCGGAATTAACTGCAGAATCGATATATCTAGGTTATAAATATTGGTTGAGGGCTTTCTGCTACAAAACTTAGCTTTACGGGTAACTAGATTAATAAAACTAATACTCAATAGTGGACTATCTATTCTTGTTGCGCAAAGGTCTCTAAAGCCCTTTGCCTAGGCATTGCCATTATATATTAGAACAGCCTGTTTATCGTATCTCTTGCTGCAGTGGCTGCTCCTATGGCGCCCCCTAAGGACTGCTCAGTTACCCAATCGGGCGCTACACAGTGCTAGTGGTATTGTATATGCTTAATTCCACACCTTCAGTAGTGCGCATCGATCGAGCTATTGAATACTTACCTAGGTATATATTAAATATATATTAACGGGAACGCGAGCCCCTGTCGAGGCTGTTGCGCTATTTGCAATGACCGACCACCCTAGTTTTGAATGGTTGCCTACACTTATGCATTAATTACTGTTGGTCTGTTGACTTTGTGTACGTGTCCAAAAGCGAAATGGGCTAGGTATATGTTGTGTCACTGTTGCCGTCCAACTAATTAGGGGTCTAGATTGATTCATTGGCGCAATTTTGAGAATTTCATATGAATATTGCTTGTATTCTAGTTCTTGATCGGGGAGCTATGAACTCCCTAGTCCTCCTTTTCGTTCTTCACAATATCACTTCGCCTGCGTTGTTTCTGTAGTATTTTTTCGGTCGAATCTCTAGAAGCGCCAGATGAAGGCGTCTAAGTCTCTACAATATAGGGTGGTATGTAGATTTGCAAGTCCTGCTTGAATACACACGAGTACGAATTGAGGACGATTAAGAATAGTAGCACGAATAATTTACGTCAATAACCGAATTCGAGCTGCGCCCTGCCGTAACAAGGCATGCTGAGACTTGGTATACGTAGCGGCTAGCTTGGACATCTATCTAAGCAAAACACGGGAACGGAACTGCACATACGCGGACTAGCAGCGCATCGAATGTTAAATTCCGCCCGCGCCCGGGCGCTGTAAAATACGACCTTTCTGCCCATTTGGCCAAGGAAACGGTCAAGAAAAAGACCTAGGTTAGGGGCCAGCACCACTCATAAGCCTCGAGGCTGTATTAGTCTAGGCAAGGATCCAGCCACGTATTTCTTTTGGTACCACAATACCCCTTGCTATGCTGTCTCAGCTCTTCGGTCAATGCAACGCAACGAGGACTGCCCAAAGCCAGCCCCTGAAGGCGTAAAGCACGGCGTTCAATATTGAATAAGTTCCCACCTATGCGCAGGATCGACAGCTGGAACAGCAGGCTGTGCCACCGGAACGTCTTGCCGTAGATTGAGTACCGCATGCTCCACGACGAAAATATATATGTAACTAACTTTATGCTTGCATGTCTAATAATGCCTGAGGACTTTGGCCCCTTTCTCTTAATTCTTTTCAATACTCTTTTCTACCAAAAATAAAGAAAGATATCCGTAAAATCCTCGCAGCCTATGAAGACGCGTACTTCGAAGCGCTATACTCGATGGGTATTTCCAAGTTATTCAGAAAGCTTATTGGGGAATCCAAAGGCTGGGAAAAGGCGGCCAAAGTAAACTGCACGGTCTTGATCATCGCCTCACTAATTCTTGTGAGCTTGTCCATTGCGGTGGTGGTGAAGAAAAAGTTGGATATAATTTTCATTCTGAGCAGTGACTGCGATGGTAGTATGGTTTCTGTGGCTAATTTAGCCTTTCATCTACTGATCAATATTTGTTCAACGCTTGTGGTACGCCCCTCGACCTTCCACCCTCCCAACCCAGCAATCCACTCCACTTGCCACGAGCCCCTCTTGCAGTACCGAAGAGCTAATGTGATTTACTTCCGACAGTGAGTCGGCCAATATAGTCCCGCCTTATCTGAGCTTTTTTCGTTTAGGCAACCGATTTAACCTCTACCCAATAGTGTTCCCTGGACTTGTAAAAGCTAACGAGAGCTGATAGGCTTGCTTCTAGCAACTTTTTTATGCAGATCTTAAATGCTCCTTCTAGAGAGGAAATAAACAACGCACATTTCAAAGGCTCCTGGCTCGGGATCGGAGTACCTAGCGTTCGGAATATTTTTCTACTTTCTAAGTTTAAGGCATGGTGCTGGGTAGCCTTATTCATCAGTTCGATTCCGATTCATCTTCTTTTCAACTCTACGATCTTCGAAACCAATTATAGGAGTGATACATACAGCGTAACTATTGCTACAGAGGAGTTTGTACGCAACGGAGCATATTTTCCCCCCGGCGCCAGCCTTTTGCTCTCTGGTCAACACTATATGGGTCTGACCTTAGGTGGAGTTCATAATTACGATCCGATTGAAAGTTTACTTATAGAGAATGGGATACGAGTTGATGGAGAAGATTTTGATAATCCCCAGTCTGCAATTTTGCAAAATATATTAAAGGCTGCTAAAAATGCTAGTTCCTGGGAACGAGTCGACTCAAAAGAATGCTGGGAGAAATACGTTAACTGCGGAGACCTGACGAAGTACCTTGACGTTGTCATCGTGGTCGACAAGCCGCTAGGCTGGATTCGAAATGATATGTGGCAACTATCGACGAATCAAAGCCTCTTTTGGGACCGGTATATACCAGCAGATGAGCCAAACCACCTGTTTTTCCATGGTAGTTGTAGCCTGGAAGACGAAAGGTACGGGGGTTGCTCGAATCTCTGTAATGACCTGTTTGGCTACCGATATCCAACTTATGAAGGCGCAAGACAAGTTCTACACGACGGGCGGTATTACATCGACGTGGCCAACATTCAAAGTGACCCTGTTTCCGACCCACCTCAGTTTCTACAAGACTCTCAGTATTCTTTCGTTGATCCTACATTACTCTCGATATTTAGGGGCACCGCGCCTTCGTCACTTGGGTGGTGGAATGTTTCGGACACCCTCGTTGAGGAGCCGAGCGAGTACAACCAGAGGCCACCGGGCCTCCAGCCCAACGCATTTCTTTTATCTATGGACTACTGCCTTGCAGAAACCGCCCAGAGGATTTGCCGTAAGTATCACCAGCCCTATGCTACGACCAGTAGTCCGCCAAAACATGTAGCCCAAATTCGCGAAGCCCCACTACCTTTCTTTAGATTCCGACATCGATTGACGCAAATATATTCTTAGATATCTCCTTGTCACCTACGCTGTTACTGGCAGTAACAGCTACCGTCGTAACTAAATCATTTATCGCCGTGGTTATTACGGTAACTCTTAGTAAGCAGAATCAGCCACCACTAGTTACTCTAGGAGATGCTGTGGCGTCATTTATTGAGAAGCCCGATCCAACAACGATGGGATTTTGTACCTTTGACCAAAATGACATGAAGAAAGCTTTGGGGTCAAACACCATGGTTTTACCGGGGCCGCGCTGTTGGCATGCGCGACATAAGCGCCGCCTTGCAGTCATCCCGTGGTCAACTTGGTTATCAAGCTATCTACTATTTATCGTTGGCATTTCGTTGGCAACTTACTATTTTACTCCCGCCGTTAAGTATTTTGAACTTTCCCGGTAAGGATTAAAATATTGTTTTTCAACACTATCTGAAGATCAACTGACCTTCGTAACAGCAGCACATTCCTCCCAACTCCCGGGAATCCCGCAACTATTATTGACGGCATGATTACGTTTACTCAAGCAATTCTTCTGGTCAACAGCCCACAGCTGTTGCTTTCATTTTTTTATTTGGCGGTAAGATACATTACCGTTACTTGATATTGATAGAGCTTGGAGTTCCTGGCATCACTAACGAATCGAAATCTTGTGTCGGTACCCTTACTAACAGGCTATATATGTAGTATAATAACTTATTCACTCGCATACAGATGGCAAAAGAATGGGGTCTTTTAGCCTCCACATACCGCCCATTACGAGTAACTCATCCTCAGGTGGGATCATACTACCTGAACAAAGACTCTGCGATAAAGGGCTAATCACCATGAGTTTAGGGTACCGAACAATTCGCGACTTACCGGCTGCAATTGCCATATAAATACAGCCTACCACTCATAGCGATTAGTATCAGCCTACACTGGTTACTGTCTAACACAATATATATATATGTCTCTCTCGGAGGTATGTTTCACAGGTGTCTCTACGAGCCGCTTCAAAACATTCTTGTTGTTAATAATGAGCTAGGTTACTATAGTACCTACGGTCAGCGCATAGTCGAACCCAGCTTGCCGCAGGATGCATCCATTGAAATCAATCACTCAGCGCTTGCCCTTCTCTCTTTAATCATAGCATCCGTCGTTTTGATCTTCGTACCGATCCTTTTAGGTCTTAAGCGTCTCCCCAAAAACAGCATCAATTCAGGTTGTAATTCATTCGCTATATCCGCTGCATGCCACTCATCAGTGCTGGCCTTTAACTCTGGGAATGGCCGGGAAAGCTTCGAGTATTTCAATGAATCAACACCGCCACAGTCTGAGATGCTTTCCGCACCTTTACTTCCTCCCAGCCAAAACAATGCTGAATGGGAAAAAGGTTCTGGAGTACCAACCAATGATCAGGCGGTGACGGATGAGAGGCGAATATGGGTAGACTCAGAAGCTTCCGAATCAGATATTTTAACCGATTCCTACACGGCAGAGCAGACTCCAGGGGGGTTTGTGAGTGAACATCGAAAGAGGTCACTGAAAAAGCTCGCACAGAGCAAGATACGATGGGGCGTGATCAGGATGCCTCCAGAATGGTATATTGAGTACGCTGGGGACGTTCCGGTGGAGCATCTGGGGTTTGGTGCGGAAGAAGATATGGTTTCTTCACCGGTTTCTGGTAACCTTTACGCTTGATGGCTTATATCCTGTGCTTTTTCTGCGGAAAGGAGCGCGTTTCGGAGATACTTGGTCGGACTGTGATGTGGTCAGGGAATTTTGTCGGTAGACTTGTCCTTGGGCTACGAGATATTACGCCGTCTGACTGTTTGGCGTACATGATGGACTATTATTGCTGCACGAAGGCTTTTTAAACTATCTCCTAAGGTGCTACTGATTCTAAACTTACTCTATATAAGATTGAGTAGACATGCGACGTTAGGACATCTCAGGTATCTACAAGATTATCAATATATACAAGAATATGAAGAACTAGTCCTAGATCTCCCAGTCTGGGGAAATACCACGTGGTTTATTGGGGGGAGGGAGAGGCTAAGCAACTTCTAGAACCTATGAGAAGTATTAGCTGAATTGAAACCAACTCTGGGACGTTGGCCACAAGCCTTATGACGTAGACAAAACTATATGTTGCATGTTGTCAACGACTTTAGAATATGATTATCAGCAAGCGCTAGTAAATGTCGATAGCATTAGGAGTATCTCTAGAATTGAGTATTTCGCCAATGTGAAAAGAAAAGGAGGCACGAGAGCAGAATAATAGCTACAGAAATAGCCAGCAGGATTATAAATAGCGAACTGGTGGTGAACTCTTGAACACAACCTAGTCTTCTTTCAGTTGAGAGAAAAGCCGGCGTCTTTATTATTAATTGCTACGTTATGTGGGTATCTCCCTGTTATTTATATAGAGTTAGCAAAGGTCGCTCCGCTAACGACACAATGCTAATTGAATTATCGGTTACGAAGACCTGCGTCGTGCCTATTCGATGGTGTAGTTACATAACCTAAGTGCCCGTCAATGGGTAATAGCAAAATACCAGCAACCGCCCCCGCACCCCTTTTTCGTCGTCTCTGCAGGGTAGACCTTGCGGGTCAGAAAGCAGCGAGGGCCGTTCCGTGGGCTAAGAACCCTGACTCCCGGCACGTGGTCGCCGCTCCCAAACTCCCCGGCTAACTGAGCTCCCACATAGTACCCTAAAAGGATCTACATGGAAGATCACAATTGAGCTCCTGTCACGATTCCCTTGATATAAGCTAGGTGATAGACATTTCTTACTGCGCGAAGACTTATAAATACTCTCTGAATACTACCGTACCTAGATACAGGAGAAAACTCTTTGGTCACTCTCTTTTATCCCCCACGATCACCTCTCTGTGGCCTTATGGTGGCTCGTCTATACTCATTCTCACGCACGACCTACAGCCCGAGGCAGACTAGATGTAGCGCGACGCATTCAACGCATCGCGTCGGTGTTCGTTACTCATCGAACCGATAATATAGTCTGCGAGGAAATAATCCAACCTTAGATAACCGAAATGACGAGTATGAATTACGGACTAGTCGCTCCCACTCCCGGTTTCAGGTTGCCATAAGGCTATACCAGGAGAGGTGATCGTGAAGCGTGAGGAGCGAACAAAAAGGGTATTCCTATATACAGGTAGGTTAGCATTTAGAGAGATTTTGGGGGCCACGCGCAACAACAAGAGTCTATCACCTACCAGATACCGAAGGGTCCTGACACAAGTAGGCAAGGCAGACCCCGACCACCAACAGAAGCGGGGGACCGTCACCTATAAAGTAGGCCAAGCCTAGCTTATGCATTTTATAAATACCATAGGGCTGTTAGGGACAATCGACCATTGGAAGACAAAGCTAAGGTTGCTTGATATGTATGAGTGAGCATGTTACATGCTAACCAGGTGCAGGAAAGTTTCATAGCTACGCAAGATACAATTACATTTAGACCTCGTAGACACCTATCAAACCTAACACCACCTACCAATAATTATAATTATAACTATGAATCGTAGCTGATAGCTGGTGTCAATGGTGGGGCGGGATATTAACCCCTTCATTTGGGGTACTTGGGGGCCTGTGGTTGGAGCTCGTGGCCTCTACAATACCACTCTTCCCCCATTACCCCACTAGCCAGTAAGACCAGGCTTGGGGTGACTGGAGAAGGAGAAGCCTATGAGTAGCTTTCAAGGAAGTGTTATCTAGGGACAGGGAATAGGGATCCTTGTTGTATATAGGGAGACCTCGTCATCCTTGAGGGCTCTTGGGAACTTAGAAAGTTAGCTCATCTAATACATTAATTTTAATCCGGCTGCTATAGAAGAGAAGACCATGGCTATTTTCACCTACAATATCGGCTCTATATAAACCTCTCATTGTGTATATAGATACTTGGATTCACGTAAGTGTCTATTTCTAATGTCGCCAGGAGATACCCGTCAAGGGCTAGAGGCGCAAGTAATGCTAACAGAATTGAATTCTCAGCTGTTTCTCGTCGATTTCATGCTCCTTGACTATATAGAGGAATAGTTGGGTGTAAACGATCACTGGAAGATCCTCCTCTCTGGTGCTTTTAGTAATAATTCTATTTCGTCCTTCTCGTCTTACTACCCCCACTCTCCTCGCTGGGTCGCCATAATCGCAGAATTTGAGCGGCAGCCAGCAGCACGAACCATGATAGCAACACCATTGCCGGCTCTACCATCAACATGGACACCTCCAAGTTCTTGCCTGGCAAGTACGGCGTATTACATGGCAGTAACCTGGTCTGAAGCGGGGAGTTACGAGTTCATTAATATGTTTGGTAATCCAACTCCAACAGAGTATGGAACACCGTCCGGACCGCCCTGCCTTCCGACTTCATTCACAGCCGAGGTTCCTTATTTGACAGATGGGCCCTGCCCATCCGGGTATAGTGTAGCATGCGCTACCCAGACCTCTTATAATAATGAACAGGCAAGCATCTTGACGTGTTGCCCAAGGTTTGTGCAAGTTTTTACCTAGATACTGAACTGCTTAGCGATGATGAGCGGCTTACCTTCTTGTTAGTGGTGCGTACGCCTTTTCCTGTTATAACAATTACGCCTACGGTTGCGGTTACTGCCCACCCCATACATCCGACGTAACATGGACGGGCTGGCTGACAGACCTGTGCCTTAAAACTCCGACCGGTAGACCGGGGACGCACGCCCCTACGGAGGGAGAGGTCATGTGGGCTTGGGGTGTTAGAATGCTATCGGTTAGTAGCCATTTCTCAGAGGGCGTAAGGCTCCAAGCTTCCAGTACTGATTAATATGTTGTCCTCATAGACAACAGCTAGTACAATTTCAACTCCGACCTCTAGTTCAACCGCTAGCTCTTCTACTATGAGTACGGCGACTACTTCTCCTACAGCTTCTACTACAGCTCCTCTTACAAACACGGTCGCTACTCCCACTTCAACCAGTGCAGCTAAACATGAGTATGCCCCATCAAGCTCCGCGGGTCTTAACCCTACTGCAAAGGTTGGTATCGGGGTTGGTGCTGCCGTTAGTACGCTGCTACTCGTGAACATTGTGCTACTACTTCGTCGGGGCCGGCAGAAACGGGCAGTGCAGAAAACTAGTGCTCTCCCTGAATCCGCTATCATGGCGGTCTATTCAGAAGTACAGCCGCCCTACAAGCCGTGCACCGAGCCAGGAGAGCTCTATGCCGAGAACCCCCATGTCCTTGGTCTGCATCCGATAGAGTTACAGGGGAGCTGAACACTACACATTTTTCTTTGTTGCATAATTTGAATTCTAAGCGATGGCGTCGACGGGAATAATGTAATGTCTTTTGCCAGATTTATATTTTAATCTTATTATTTTTTTTTTAACGCTTGTGGAATGCCCCTCAGCTTTCTGATTTCTTCATGCGGCAGTTTAATTCACTCCCTACGAACTCTTCTTGAGTTGGCGAAGAATCGATGTACTAAACATCAGACAAGGAGAAATGGACCAGGAGTGAATAGAGAGACTACAACTAGGGATAAATATATTTCACACGAACTAAACATGGTGTGTTATCTTTGGCAGGTAGGTATGACGGCGAATGTATTCACTTGGGAGATCGCAGTAGTAAAGTAGTTAAATGCATATATTGGGGGGAGCATGAGCCTTTGATCGAAGGCCTGGCGGCGCGCTTTTCGTACGTGAACCTGGCCGCCTCAAACCAGGACTTCGGCGAACTGCCCAATCCATGCCCAAGACTATTTATTCTTCTGCTTTAAGGGTGCTAATGGGGGCTAGTTTAGCGCGCCTTCACGCGCGGAAGGTCAGGCACTAAACTAGGTCCCAAGGGTTGAATTGAGGGCTAAAAAAACATCCCCTTCGCAGGAGTTGGAAGAAGTGAGGTGACGAGGAAAAGCCCAGTCGCGTCGGACTTGCGGCGGAGACCCCTATTTGTAGGGGGCTGCCTGCCAGGGGTCCGGGCGCGGTGCTACTATAACCTTCTAGGGAATAGAACATCGCAATAGAGGAACTCGTCTTCCAGCTCGTATGAATAATGATTTGGATAGTTTATATTTATATTCGGCCGAAAAGTGCTAACATTCTCTGCCTAGATTTGTCTTTTGCCTGTTGTGCGGCCCAGTGGTCTACGCTACCAAGCCACAGCGCCGCCTCGTACATCCTGCCCGCAGCCCTTATTTCAGAGTCCAACTCCGATATATACATGCCTGATTCCTCCACCAGTGACTCTAGCCGGAACCATTCATTAATGCGCTCCATCCTTTCAATAGCCACTGTCGCCTCCTCTACCAAACTTTCGGAAATTAGGGAGGTTGCTTCGCAACGCGTTATCGCAGAGAGACGATTAGCGGACAGCACCATGCTAAGGGCGTGGTTAAGGGTCCTGTGCCGAATATGAGGCGAAATAGCCGGCAGACTAGACGCCAATTGCCCAGCTGGGGGTTTTGGAGGCTGGTGCAGAGGAATTTGGCTTCGAGCGTAGTCGATGTACAGGAGGATCAGCTTCCACTTTCCTGGCCAGCCATAGCCTTGATCTTCCCTCTCCATCACTTTCAGGATTTGCTGCGATAACCCTATCCGGCGCGGGTTCTCCGGAGTATACCAAACCACATTAAGGAGCAGCTGTGATGCACGTAGGCCTAGGTAGAGGCGTTGGCAGGACACGAGCTTGTGCGTCTGGCCCTGGACCTCATGTATCCATTTCGTGATGCGGGCAATGTTCTTGTCTTCGTGTTGCCTCTTGCCGCGTTTGGCGCGCGAGTATTTGGTGAGGCGGGGAAGAGCACCCTCGATATCCTTGCAGAGTTCACGGACGAGGCCTAGTCTCTGAGTGAGCCTCTCATTGGCTATTGAGCAGGACATCCGCGGGCATGACGGCCCTGGACCGGTGTCAAGCGGCCTTTGGTAGTATTTCCGAAAATTGGGGTCATGTCTTTGTGCTGTCCGTCCCGCCATCGCCATCTCGGCTGGGAGACGTGTGTAGGCCTCTCTTGCCAGCTGCTGCGCGGGTCTTGCGCTAGCCATCCTCCGATTGCTTATGACACTTTCCAGACATTTATGCTCATGAATAATGAGAGTGCGTGATGTGACATCTTATTTTGGCGCCATTTAGTCTGTAAGATGAAATGTTGATGGTCGTTTCGATTGGTGATAAGTCGTCGCAGTGCAGTCTCGAGATTGAGTTTGGGCATCTTGAAAAATAAGTGCACAGCCACAACCGTATCTCTCAAGTGTGGCGCTCCATTTGGTCTAACTCTAAGTAGGTAGACTGGGTAGTCTAACCTATCTAGGAATCTTGCAGGGGACTTCCCGGTGAAGAAATCCAGAGTCCCATCACCGGTTTTGTTAACAATTGGATATGTGCACTAACAATTACCGCTCGCAGCTAAAATTGTTTCCAGCACAATCTTATACTCTCCAATTCCTGCGGTTGTAGTTCCCTATCGAAAGTATTTGAATACTTCTGATACCATAGTTGACTCTGAATGTTCATAGGCTATCGCAATCTCGTTTATGCAATTTAGTTTTAAATTGATTCCAAGCCTCTGGATGTCACCTTAATTAAGCCCGAAGCCCGTCAGCTGTCCCAGCCATTTGGTAAGGTGAGCAGAGACGGTCAGCTCGGCGTGGCAGCTAATCTCAATCCCATATCCCCTTATCGTTTCATGCCGCGGATGCACCCCTCATCTCTATACCGTCCTATATACTTTCTTAAGACTTAAGCTATTATCTCGAGTAGTATAGCTAGCTATGTGGCTTATCGAAACTTCCACGTTAAAGTTGAAGTTCGTCACAGAGGCTGAGAAGGGATCTTACGCCGTTTTATCTCACACCTGGGGCGAAGACGAGGTTTCCTTTGACCAGTTTCGCAACCTTGACCAAGCATGGCTCGACGATGAGAGGCAGCAGAAGGCGTTCGCCAAGATTACGAAGACATGTCAACTTGCTTCTGAGCATGGTTTACCCTATGCATGGGTCGACACTTGCTGCATTGATAAAACGTCCAGTGCCGAGCTCTCAGAAGCCATCAATTCTATGTTCACGTACTATCAGAATGCTGCGTTCTGCATTGCACTCATATCCGACTTACCCGGTGCCCCTGAAAACGTGGGCCTTGCCGCGCATTTCGAGAGTGAGTTCCCTCGTTGCCGGTGGCTGACCCGGGGCTGGACTCTTCAAGAATTGATCGCGCCGCCTCGGGTACGGTTTTACGATTCAACCTGGACGTTCAGGGGCACCAAGCATGATTGGAAACCTTTTCTGGCCAGAGAGACAGGTGTTGATGAGACCATACTAGTTGATTCGAGTGGCCTACGCCATATACCAGTGGCAAGACGCATGTCATGGGCTTCTAAACGCCAAACCTCGAGAACTGAGGATATGGCCTACTGTCTTCTGGGGATATTCGACGTCCATATGCCACTGATTTACGGGGAGGGCCGGAAAGCGTTCATGAGGTTACAAGAAGAGATTGCGAAAGAGTCGTGTGACTTATCTCTATTCGCATGGCAGCAAAACGATTCTGTTCAAAAATATCGAGGAATTCTAGCAACATCCGTGGCAGAGTTTTCAAACTGTCGTGAGCTAAAGCACCGCATTCCTGGTGCCACCATCCCGACCGAATTCACCCTCACGAATAGAGGTCTTCGTATGGAAACCGCATTGGTGAACGTTCCAAGCAATCGCGACAATCTAATACTGAACCTAGGGGTCTCATTCCGCGATGACTGGCCTATATATGTAACGCGAGGATGGATTGGAGTACACCTCGCGAAGACAGTTAATGGCTTTGTCCGCGCAAGACCGGACAAGCTTTTTGAGGCTGGTGTGCAGGGGCGTCTACGATGCCCGCCAGGATTGGTGCACATCCGGAAAACGGTAGACTCATCTGAGTCCGCTAATATAGAACGACGATTCGATCGGGCCATAAGAGTGGAGTTGGTCAACTCCTTGGGTCGCCCCGGTGTTATGAGGATAGAGCGCGTTGCGCCCGAGGGTCTCTGGGTCGAAAACCATATGTCCTTCCTACACCAGGGCCGGGGAATCAATGCTTACATTCGATGCGAGGTCCGTTTATCTGACCAGACTCTCCGGCCTATTATTGTGGCCTGCTCTACTATGGGCGACCCCGTTTGCGTGATCTGGCATCCGCGTGACTGGTTGTGGGACACCGTTGTATATTTCTTGGATAATTGTAACGAAAGAGCGGATTTTGTTGCGGTCGACTATTTGAGAGTTCACTTTCTCAGTCGAGAGGACAACGACACGTCCAAGGCAACGAAGCACCTCGAAAGCCAGGAGATGGAAAATTCTATATCCATCACAGCCGAGCTGAAAGAGGACACCGATGACGAAGGTGCGCCACGGTTCGTATATAAATGCGTGGGCACCCCTCCAGGCAGATAGCGAAACAAGTGGTGCATATAATAAGGTTCTAAAGAACCTACATATAAGCTGACGGCCTCAAAGAGGTTTGGCCAATTACTTCGCAAGGGTGCTCATAGCCGATATAGTTAAAAGGTTTCATATTAGTCAGTAAGTTGATTCCGGAGAGGGAGTACATTATTAAAGGACTAATATGGGACTAGGTAAGAGGGAAAGTAAAGAGCGAAGCCAGTTCGAAAGTCAACCACATATCAAACGCAATTACCAGTAGTGGTCTCTATAGGCTACAGCCATGGGTAGATTTCGCATCAGCACGGTTAAAAGGGACACAACACAGCGGGATGGGGGGATCTCTTACATGTCTGTGAGATGTCTTGAACAACCCTAATACACGATCAAATGTAGGTTCTGAAGTGCGTCGTATCATACCTTAAGTATTTAGTCAAACTGACATGCTCTAGATCAAACAAGTGGATGAATCTGAAATCATGGTTCTTACGACTAGCTCACGTTATTCAACCTTAGCTATTAGTTATTATGGCCTCTTCTTTTGATTTTTCGACAGCGAGACAACGCTTGATTTACTCTCTAGTATAGGCGACGGTACTTCCCAAATAGTAGCATCAAGGAGCGTTAGGTGCTATATGCGAAGTGCGATATGAGGTTTAACGATTACTATGAACAATATTAGGTTAGGAAGAAGAGGAGCGAAGAGATGGACGATTCGATAGGTTTTAAGTCTGCAAACTAATTGACGAAAATATAGATCGCAATGTCTTTCTAGTGTGAAAATGGGCATGACTTAATTACTTGATAATAAAGAATATGTGACCCCTAATTCTGCAATTATGACTCACAACTTCGGAGTAGTTATGGGTCTGCAGCTGTTACTAACGTGCATTGCGGCTAGGACTTCGGAGTTCTACTTATATAGGACGAATTATTGCACTTTGGCGTATGTCCGTTCTAAACCCGTAAATACGGTAATACGATGGTAGGGCGCGTTGCTGACTGCCGTGCTAGCTTTATGCGTGCCTAATTGATATATAGGCAACAGTCAGTCCAACTCTACTCTATTATTTAACTCCTTGAGGACTCTCGCATTTCTATGTTGGACCTAGGATGCCAAGCACTTCAAACGCGATGAGACCAAGATAAAGACAAATTCATTTTCTTGAGACTGTGCATGCGAAACCATTTCCTCGAGAATGTCGCTTTAAGCTTACACGATTTGACAACAGCGGTATAAGTCCATGGTGTTGACCAATCAAATAGTCGAATATCCGCCATAGACTCAACAACAGTCATGGGATTGTTGATACAGGCCAAGACCACCTCAGTTATAACCCCTTCGCGCAAGTGATGATATCATATAACTGATCGGGGTTATAAGGCTATTCATAGATCTTCGGAGTTGATTGCGCTGCCTCTCCGTCAACTTCTTGCATACCTTCCCGAATATTACACCTAGCCAATGATGCATCATTTCTCAAAAGGTCGCATTATCCATCATAGGGTTCTAGGGGGAGAAGGCTCTTAGACACTACAGGGGAGATTATCAAGACCTTTGCCAAGCACTACAAGTGGAGTGTGATTGTTTGACTTCATTCCCAAGAGTTGTGGTGCCAAGCCAGTGAGGCTTTGTTACTACTAGGCCAACATGGGTATCATATAAATGTATGAACCCAGTGTTACGGCACAATTATATGCGGACTAGCTTTCTTGTCAGTCTCAGCTGTCTACTTCATTTTGATAAGAAGCTCGGCAACCAAGCCGCTCACGTACTCGCCGAGGCGCTATTAGTCTGGGCGAGTAGATATATGAGCCTTCCCTACCCCTCCTTCTTCTCGTCCACTTTGTTTTCGCCCGCGCTCGTCTCCTCGACTTTCTTGTCCGTAGTGGACTCGAAGTCCTCCTTATACGTCATGAACACCTCGTCGTTGACGTGTCTGTGCCTCCACCAGAAGATGACGGTCTGAACGAAGAGAGCAATCGCGGGTGCGGCCCACGCCCAGATAAGAGTGGGATCAACGATGGCCGGGACTAAGATCTCTCCCAGAGCGCTAGACAACGCGGTCATGAACAGGAAGATGGCAATCACGGTGGCTCGCATGTTCTCCGGGGCGCGCGCATATGCAAGTTCATACGCCGTCACGTTCACGAAGATCTCGGAGATGGCTCCTAGTGAGACGTTGGGGATCTGCCACCAAATGCTGATAGGCGATACGTCGTCGCAAGTGCTAGCCTCGTATCCGCTATTGAAGGGTTAGTATATGGAGGTTTATCATCTAGTAGACCATCTATGTATGGTACTCACCAAGGGCTGGTCTCGTATACACGGTACTGGACGATGGCACCAATAACACCGGAGAGAATGGCGAGGGAGAAGCCGAACAGCATACGGTCAATACGTCCGAACTTAATGCCCTTCCTCCGAAGGAAAGGATACACGATCTCGCCCATGATAGGTGATGCCACGATAATCGTCAACGGGTTGAAGTTATTCAGCAGATCGTTTGGCGCACCGTTACTAGTCATGGCGGCTCCCTGGTTGCTCAGCACGGAACCCACGCCACCGTCGTTCAAGTTCCAGACGGGGATATACAGGAAGATCTGCACGGCCTGCCATGTGCGCTCCGCATCGCTGACGTCCTTCTCGGACCAGCTGACGACGGTGCCCTGCGCAGCCAGCGTTGCGGGCTGGATGTTAGTCCAGAAGTTCTTCGAGAAGATGTTGCCTTTGCTCTTCTTCAGTGCTGCGATAGTAAGTTTGGCGAAGCGCGTTAGGTCTGAACCAACGGGCTTCTTCCTGATCGTGCGCTTGTACACTGTAATTTTCCAATGTTAGCGACCGCGTGCGTGATGCTGTTGGAGGGAGGGATGGTGTATACTTACTAACTCCCAGAAGGACGGGCAAGAGGAAGTAAATGATACCAGGCGCCAAAAACGCGAGCCAGAATCCACGGTACTTCTCGATATAGACGACAGCGATGGAGAAGAAGGCGCCGACATTCACGAAAGCGTAGAAGATGAGCAGGATATGGCTGATGGTGGTCTCCGGGTCAACAAGAACCTTCTCTCCGGACTTGAGCACCTTGGTGTACTCGCGCTGGTACTGATACTGGTCGATCAGAGTCGGCGCGACGTTCGGCTTGAAGATACCGGCTCCGATGGCGAGGATGAAGAAGCTGAGAAGAAAGGGTGCGGCGCCCTTTCCGGCTTGGAGCACAGCTGGCGCAGCGCCTCCGACTAATCCCTAGATGTTAGTTGTCTGGGTACGTACGCAAAGTTTAAGGATCTTCTCGACGTACTGCGATTATGTTAGCCTCTATGCGCTCGATACGTGCAACTCATACAGTCGTGAGAACTCACCTCATGATAACGTGTGCAACGCCACCGATCAACACACCGTAAACGATGGCTGGGTATCGACCAATCTTGGTGTCCGCCCACCAAGCACCGAAAATTGGGATAACATAGGCCAAGAATGTGAACAGGAGAGTCAGTGCGGAAGCCGTCTGAAGACCGAGGCCCAGAGCGCCGGCATGGGAGTTAGGCTTGCTGGGATCAATGGCTCCGGCACCGTTACCGCCCTCCGGCAGAGGGAACTCTGTTATGACGTCGGAGTCAATAATGCCACTGAGGCAATTTTACGCCTCTCGAACATGCCGGATAAGAATACTTACGAAGGAAGTTGTTGAACACGGCCTTTACACCATAGTAGGAGGCTCGCTCGGCCAGCTCGACGAAGCAGAGGGTCCAGGCAGTCCATGGGACCGTGTCGTAGACCTTGCGCAAGGTCTTCCGCTCCTCCTCGGTCGGCGGTGGGTATCTCTCTAGGTCTACAACTTGGCTGCCCGTCTCCACGGACTCGGCCTGGGACTTCGCGGTGCCCTTCTCGGGGTCGATAACATCAACGGTCGTGGGCTCGACGACGTCATGGTGGACGTTCAGGCCGACGACGTTCTCGGCCTCGACGTGATTCGCAGCTATGGGCCAGGAAAGCCCGAGGTCAGTCGGAGAAGGGAGAGTTGATTGTTTGTTCTATGCGATGTAACATACCCATTGCGATCGGTCACGTCAAATCTACGAGGGGACGTTATGACTGGCGAAGGCTCAACGGCGTAACGAAGTGCAACCCACGTCAAGGAGGGAGTTCTCCTTGTGCATGTACGACGGCTCTACGGCACGATAGGGATGCTGAGCTACTTATACTACCAGAGGAACACAGAGGGAACTCGGCTTGGTGGGTGGCGCGATGCTATCTATTGTATGATGTGACTATCTGCTGACGGCTAGCTGCCCCGACTTGCCCAATAGAAGCATGTTGTTAACGAGCAAGAGAATACCACGGTGGGAAGGTCGGAAGCGAACACAGCTGGAAATGATCGTAGGGTATCTATGGGTTATGGGTAGCATGGGTAGGGAGATGGGAACGGGGATGGGTATGCGCCAGCGGCAGCAGCAGCAGCGGTACCATCTACCAGAGTGTGGGAATCAATTCAAGATTGCGACGGGTGCCAGCTCGTCTCGCATTCTCGCGCAATCGCTATCATGCATGGTGGCATCTTACTACGTACTCACCTACCACGCATTGGTACTACGGACGCCCGCCCGCCCTCTACCACACGGTTCCAGCCGCACTGTGGGCTGAGATTCCCAACCGTCGGTTAAAACGGAGATGGGATGGGCGCTCTCGATGTCTAGATTGGTATCCGATGCAAGGGACCTTGTCCGCCCAAACGTGTATTGTGCTTATCTCTCTGGCGTACGATTCGCCCGACGTCGAGAATCCACGACTTGCCGGCACAAGACCACCTAGGTGGTACTAGGGAGTGTAGGGCGGTTTGCGGAGTGAGGGGGTAATATCCCTTATCAACCTCTAGGTAGAGGTAATAATACCGGGACAGACTATCTATTTATTCCCTCGCTCACCGAACAACTTAACGCTAAGGACGACTATACTGAGGAAGCAAACGCCGCGCAACGGTGCCGGTATTGATACTCGCAATAACAATACCCTTACACTAGATATATTATGTCACTTTAGATATTTATACGGGCTGACGTGCTTCAGGTCTTCAAGGATGATCTTGTTAAGCTATTCCCTTCTTGATAATATACCTCGTATGCGTACCTACTCCACATTCTGCAGTGGCACATGTGGAGCGTCAGGTCTGCCGGCTTAGCGTAGACGTGATGATGATCCGGAAGACGGTAGAACAATAGTCCACGTTGCGGGGTCTTAAGACCATGTCGCTCATCTCCAACTACGGACTAAAAGCCGCTAAAATGTTATTACCGTTGATGAAACTTAGTGGATTGGATGGCGTTTTCCAACTAAAATTGTCTCTGGTAACAGCGCACCGGTGCGTTTTTTCAAGTTAGAATTGCGCCATAGGGGTATAAAGGAAGAGAGTTTTAAAGTCGGACTGTACACAGAACTCATGTTTTCTTCCCAGACGTTTGCAGCTTTACTCTTCACTACACTTCATTCCAAATACCAGGTTGCTCTACATATACTGGGGTATTATATACCGCGCTCTCCTACCTATTTCGACTCTAAACAGCTGCGACCTACATCATTAACCATATCAACTACTTGCTCTTCTACGTGATTCTACAGCGGGTCACTGTCTCACTTGTGAACCAGATACCTACGTTCCTAACCAATATCGATACAGGGTATGGCAAACGCGCGTCAGAATTATCAGGCTTGCTCGAGCTAGCTCTACGAGCAGAGTAGACTCCCGTCATTGTACGCTGTAGAAGGATAAGAGAAAATAAGGGCAACAGTTCGAGTCAAGTCTAAGACTAGACATTTACTAGCGTACTTGTAGAGGTTCTTTTATCGTGATAAGGCGGGAAGACAATGCCCCTACTTCGAGAATATCAAGTGAAATGTAACGTTGAACCATCTTTACTGCGTACTGTGTGGCTTAATCTGGAACTTTCTCCTTCTTGTTTCGGCCAAGCTAAGCATCTACACTAAACTAGCCCGCCAATGTCTAGCGCGCGAGATGCAAGCGGGCGGTGGATTAGTTTGCCTATCCACTCATCCATCTTCAACGACGACGACCAACTACTACCAATCAAGCAGTACGTACAATATCTATACAGATAGATAGGCTAAACCCAGGGCTTCTTTCTTTCCTGCCGGGACTAGACTCACTAGCCCACCTTTTTCGGGACGTTGTAGTAATTGTCGTCTAGAACTTCTACGCATAAAGCTTGCATACCGCCTCCCCCTCCTTGCCCAACCAACTCTTGCGCTAAGAGCCGGAGTTAGAGCTGAAAGGTTGGGCTGAAATATATATATGATGGCCCCGGTCAATTCTTACAAAGGAGATCAGGTGCCGACTTTCGAATCGATCGGAAACATCACGTTCATGGCAGCACGGCGCCGAGTCCGAATCAAATCCCCGTGACTGGTAGTCTTCCTAAGCTCTATTCGAATTAGTATAACGGGTATTAGTCTACTAGTACGTAGGGTCGTGTAGCTGCAGGGTACTATGAGTCTGCGAGGCTTTGGGATAAGATGAATACCTAGAGTATATTTTCTTTAGATATAGGCTATCCACACCAATCTAGGTACTTCAGTGGCGTGCGGTTGCTTTCCTACCTATAGCTATGCAACCCCCTTCATTCCACTTCTCTATTACTCGAGGTATAGTAGAGCTTCGACATCAGGAGAGCAACTTATTGCCAAGAGTTACACTTTGACCAGGTTCACACTTAACCGCAAAGGGCGTAACGTCTTCGGACTGTAATTACTTCCCCGCTTTCGCTAATGCGCATCCTTGTCTAAATATATAGCATGTAGTACGTCACACAATCTTTCTCTCCATTCAAACTCAAAAGATAAATAATACTTCAAGTGCACGCTAGGTTGGTCGTTTTACCTAACTTACGACGCCGGTTTTGTACGCGCGTACATGATGATAAGAATACCGCCACTACAAATAAAGACGATGCTTTATATAAATAGTGTATGCATAAGGGTTATCGCAAACCGCCGGTGGTGGATCAGATCCATCGGTCGGCTAGACCCGTTGAAGGGCACGTGTTACGGATTAGAGCTCGTCGACATCAATTAACAAGAATTAACACCCGATAAGAATGAAGAACTAGACTAAGCATGTCGGAGCCCCGCAAGCTGTCGTGGACGAGTCCTCACATTCAGATTCGTGATATGAGACTTAGAACAATTTAATCGTATACTTCTACTTATACAGAAGGATAAGCACTAAAAATAGTGAGCATTCAGCCCATTTATAAAATAGAGAAGCATCATATGGAAAAAGCTTCTCCTTGCAATACGTGTCTATTGCTGTTATATCCCTAAAATTCAACAACTAGATACTGTTAGGAGACTATATCACTGGGCGGTCCGAGCTGGCTATATTCCAAGGATTTAGCTATGTACAGGAACCCAGAGAGCAGGGAATTAATTAATTGACGTTTCTATCAAGCCATAACTACATACCCCTCTCGCTCTCTAATCCCATCACAGCCTCGAATCATTTGGTCCCTCTCATAACCCCTCTCCCCCCTCCCGGTGTTCATGCTTATGATAAGATATTGTACAAATAAACTTTTGTATATACTAAAGCTTTACTTTTAAAACTCAAGCTTTTTAACATTGTTAAGAAATACATCAATAAATAACAATTATTCTGGCTGGCCTCGTAGCTGCTTCGATAATGTGGAAGACGTGTCATTATGTTATCTGTGCTAATACGATATAATTGGCCACTGTATTTCTGAGCAGGGAACAGAAGCAATTATTGCTTATATTTGGATACAAGGGCCAGACTCTGCGCCAACCGAATTAGTCCTGTATCCATAAATGGAACCTCCTATTCGAGTAACTCAGGGCCGCCACACCCAGACAAGACCCCGAGTGACAGCCCAACTCATAACACCTAGCAGAGCCCAATAGCACAGACCTAGAGTAACGAGAAATATCTTCAGGTTCCGCATCTCTCTTCTATCATTGGCGTGCGGGAATGCTACGGTTGGAGGCGGCACGGGCCGACCGAGGAACTCGCAGATGGGAGCCCAACCATCTTGTGGCTCCCATTCGAGCACCGGTCGCCCTCGGCCCCGTGCTTCGTCGCGCACAAATTGATTGTACTCTTTGTACCATATTTTGTACGTCTCGAGGTCGCGGGTACGACCAATTCCAATTTTACGCTTAGACAGCTATGCCATGTTTGTTAGAATATGGTGTCCCATAAATACTCAGGGATGGCTGCTGTCATGATGCAATAGAGTGGGTTAAGGGATCTCGGTAAGGGATGAGGAAGTGCTAGACCAACTCACGTCAAATGCACCGAGATGCATCCGCGCATGTAGCCGACACATCTTGGAGAGGAACGTCGTGATACGATATGTCCGGGAGCTAAAGAACATGAGTGTATCATCAAGCGATTTCGCCCACAACGATGCATTTGGACGCTGGTTGAGAATAATTTTGGCGTTTGGATACATATCCATTAGGTCATCCATAAAGGCAACGCCGGGGAAATCTATTCATACGTTAGCTGCATTAATACACGATATCGTCGCCGCCGTTTCGCAGAAACTAGCTTGTGCGCGGCAGAGAGACTCTCACCGCAAATAGCTGCATACCCGTCGAACAGGGCATGGAGGATTTTCTGTCTCTTTTCAGTATTCTCCTCATACAAAGCTTCGATAACCATCTATATCAATTGGAATTAGTCTCTAGTGTCTTCTTTCACGTAGAGAAGCTTACCTGGCTTTTCTCTGGCCAAGGTACGACGCCTGCCATGTGCATCGTGGGATAGCAGTCGAGCCATTCGGACTCAAAGGCTTCTTTCAGAGAGGTTGTCGCGCATCTTTTGTACAAGATTAGTGACAGTCCAGGAATACTAACAGGCTTGCGAACTTACCGAGGTAACCCCGCGGCGATGACCTTCATTTGGCGCTGGCTATCTAAGTCCGGCTGTACTCGACTTTCGCGTACGAACCTCATATTGACAAGAAATCGGGGAGAAGAATAAGACCAATCTTGGGCAATTAGGATGAGAACACCGGTGAAGGAATCGCTGTGTTTTATTCTTACCAACTGAAAAGATTTAGCGTTTTGTTGTCGTCCTAGCACTGCGCTTCGCGTCATTGGTACTAGTATATCTGTGAGCAATCAGGAATATGTCAGAAAGAGGGCTGGCATATATTTCAGATTTCTGCTTCAATCTGTTTATTATCTTCACCACTATACGTAACACTACATGATGGAAGGATGGCCATCTAAGGGGCAATGAAATCATAGCCTTTGCCAAACCCGTAGTATACAAACACACACTAAATCTCAGTTGTGACGGGTTATTAACTCTTGAAGAGAGAGCAACGGACTAAAAGCGTAATTTTTAGCGATGAGGTTCCGTGGTTCTGTGTATGATGTGCCTAGCCGAATGCTTCAGAGTTAGCCAAGCCACCCTTATGCGGTATGACCCGGCCTATTCATCCCTGGGGCGAAAATGCCCTAATTTGCTAAACATACACCAAGGAAGGGGTAAATGGAAACTTGTCCATAATATTTAGTGGTTTGCAAATAAAATCGGAGTAAAGTGGATGGTAGAACGATCGATAATACCTGATGCTAAACACATCTCCTAATGACGATGCATTGTCACGGAACAGAAGTGCAGCTCTAAACCACAACACTACCAAAAGATAGAACGTTATTAGGTCGAACAGCCTGACCGTCTGCACCCTTATATACCAGTACTGTAACATGCATCCAGTATACATGTAATATTGATTCACATTGGTGACTGTCTGACATCGTTAAACCTACAAGAAACTCAGTTACATATTCAATGCCTATTTCATAGAGCTGTTCCGCTCTACCAACAGTTACCTAATTACTCGAACCAATCGATTTATAGCGACCTTGGACAGAATTTAGCTGACCCCCAAGCCATTGCTACAGCAGTTGCCCCAAGCTCCTATGAGCTGACCTTGTAGGAATCTCCAAGGCGCGACTGTTCTACCTACAATGACTATACTTCTATTTTCAGCGGCTTGTTGTCACCTGATTCGCTCGTCCACGCCCCAGACTCTGTAAGAATGTGCTCCATATTGGCGGTAGTGTGCTGCGGGGCTTGCTTTCCAGCCTCTGCGTCCGTTACTTTCGTTTCGTGTTCCTTATTGCGGGCTCTGGAGGTGGTTGTGCTGCCAGTGGCCAAATAGCTGAGTCTGCTGATTACAGACTTAGGCTTCTTGTTGCCCTTGGTCTGCACTTTCCTGTACACACTCGAGGTATCTAGACACGGTCAACATGTTTCTTGGATAAACGGTAGGTTTGGACTATTATCTAACGGCTCGGAGACGGTAGTACCAAATATGACTTTTCCCTAGAGTGCACTGTTTTTAAGACGGCTAGAGCATCTTCTAGCAACTTTGTCGGCTGCTGGGCGGCATTTTTGGGTCGCTGAGACATATTGATTTATAGATTGCAAGAACTTTTGTTCTCGTAATTAGTGATTTGGGTAGTGGTGAATGATTCTTGAACAAGGCTTTGTTTTGCCCAGGCTGTCGACTAACGGGTGGGCAACCTCTTGTTATAGTGAAACGTGGGCGCGTCACGCGTAATATTTGGGGGTAACCCTTGCGTCGGGAATACATGGCACCGCACCGAGAAAGCAGTCCCATGGGTAGAGTGGCAAATGTCCCTCTTAGTAAATATGACCTATTATCTAGGCCATGTGCAATTTTACTCAGCCACAAGGCCTCAGGGGGCTTATATGAAGACTAAGAGAGGGGGGGGGGGGGGTTCAAGGTTGGGTTGGGTTATATTTGCTAGTTGCTAAACTTCCCAGTCAGCACAATCTTTACTATGAAAAGCACGTGAAATCAACCCATTGGATTAATTTATAGGCATAATAAATGGCGACATTCTTTTACTGCGTGATTCGGGTCGTGAGACTGATATAATGGCTATCGTGCCGTTTCTGTCTGCGCCCCTAATCAAGTGTTTACCCTGGCCGGCATCAATCCGAGGTGATTTGCGTCGGCCTTATGCAAATAATCCAGGAGGGGCTCGTGAACTCGAGGCTATCGATTGTGCTGGGATTACTAGCCCTTGCGTCGTCGTTGGCAAAGTGCAGCCTGTGCATTACCCTGACGGGGACTCTAAATCTTGTATAAAGAATACCTGTTCGTGTTGTAAATGCTCACTAGCCCGATAACGTCATAGGTTTGGTCGGGGGCGGTGCTGACTTATCAACTCAAGTGATTGATCAACAAACTGCTGTAGCTTGGCCAAGTCCACGATGGCGCAGTCACAGTTACGCAGGCTTGCGCACTATGCCAACTACATCAAGAATAATAGGCCATTGTTGAAGCATAAATAACGCGCAACCAACTTCACGGCAGGAAACCAATAGCAATTTTGCACTATATCATCTAGTTTGAGCAGTATGATACCGCTACGAAGGGGGTATTGGCTAACTGGTTGACATGTGTCTCCCTAAATGAGGCTCTCAGAAGCGAGAGCATGGCATCACGGTTACGTGAAAGGTATTGGCGAGTATTGACATCATGCTAGCATCTTCCATCCTTTGCCAACAATAGCGGCGCCAATAGTATCGTATTAGTTTAGCTATGCCTTGGCTACCCGTTTATTGACTTATACTATGAAGATGCACGATGACGCCATATTATACGACGTCCTTCAAATTTTGATACTCTTTGGTTGGCTGACCATGTATTTGATAATACTAGTATTCTGCTGCCTTGTTGGAATAAAATTCCGCTATAAATATTCATTTCGCGTTCTCTTTATCTTGAACGCCCTAAATTGAGTCTTTGTGTAAAGTGCCCGGATCTCTGCACCCCTCCCTCGCGACAAGATTGTCAATTCTCATACATAGTTAATCATGAATTTAAATGTAGTATTCGCCATCCTTAGGCTCTGAAACATCGTGTTCTTCCCCTCCAAATCCCAAGTGGAAAGTAGCTCTTTCGCCACCAGGAACTGATTCTACCATCTTCCTTGGCAATTCCATGGCTCCCCACCGTAGTTTCCTTTGGGTCGAATCGAGTAACTTGTTAAAACTTTCTTCATCCTCTTCTCTGCCTACGAAGACTTCTGTGCGGTCTTCTGGTGAAGATTCAACGTCTACCGTTGTCAGCCACGAGTGAGCGTAGATCTGGTTGATGGAGACTCACATTCTCTTAAATATCTATCTGTAGTGTTGAAAGAGTGTTCGTCTTGGTTATTGTGCATGTTTGGTATGTGGCAGGCTGCGGAAATAACAAGAGAATTCCAACCCCCAGCAACCATGTTTCCTTTAATTTTGTAAAGGCTAAGAATGGCCGGCGGAAAAATAACACATAAAAAGCCTGCAATGAATAGAATGAGGAGGAAAAGAGGAGAGTAGCCAATGACAATTAAAGATCCCTTGGACACCGAAAACGCGTCGAAAAATCCATTGAGGCCCCTCGATGAATCCCAGTAGCCTGGTGATTTGTGAGTTAAGTTGTTGTAGAGTAGGCATTTGACTTAGACTTACCGCCTTCATTAACATACAGAAATAACGCATTGGAAACTAACCAATGGAGGCCTATGCTAATAATAATCAACGGAACACTATGTCTATAGGGGAGCTGAAGGCGATAGCTTGAAATCTGCTGGCCGGAGGGATAAGAAACACGAAGAGGTTGATATGAAACACTAAAAGCATTCCACTCTTTTTCAACGTGAATCTGGGTTAGAAGTGAATTGTAAGAAAAGTAGCAGAGAGATAGAATTAGTTGTGGGGTGTTAGCGAACAAAAGCGTAGCAATGTACCCTGGAGGACTCCCATTCCAAATATCAACGGTGAGAACTCCATCCGAATGATCAAGGGACCCAGAGCTGGCATTATAGTCAGATCAGCAACATGTGATTAAAAGAAATGAAGGAATAGGGAAAACAGAATTAGAGCATGTCGCACAATGCAACTTACTAGTTGTCCGATGTTGCCCAGGATGCAGCTGCGAAGCCGACTGTAAGTAAAGCTACACCTGGAATGAAGATAGAATAGGTTTTAGCCCAAGCCGTGTAAGGAATGATTGACTTGAAGCGACGTAAATATTTTTTCCATCTTCGGGGCTGAACTTTTGTTGTCAGCCTAGGATGTAGAGTATCGGACCAATGTCGTCGCTCCCCGAACTATAGCTCAGTAGCAGAGTTAAAAGGTGCTCTTTTACCGTGGTGTTAATGAGCTGTTGTCACCGACCTCAATTTCTTGCGCGTCCGCGATATCCAGTGTACCAAGCCCTTGAGTGACAGAATCAGGATACAAAATGAATGATTCAATCGCGTCTCCTGGGGTAACAAGGGATGCCGATGGAAGCTTCCAAGCGACCACGCCGCCTTGTATTATTTTGACGAAAATGCTTAGTATGACTAGAAGAAGCAGTGCGTTTGATAAGCCAACTTTACAAATCGGCTGGATTTGTTGGGCCAAACAGTGATCGACGTGAAACGAGTCAAACTTATGGTTGAACTCTAGGCCCTTAGGGAATAGAGAATCACTGCCATATCTCACAGCTGGGAAAAATGTTATAATCCAAGGGTTCTGGGCCACCCACGTAGTGTTAAGGGGGAATTCGGATTCACCCAGGCCCATAGCTCCGAGACAACTATTTTGGCAACGATCTTGGCCAGTTGATGATTTAAAGCGAGATATATAGCACTGGGTTGAAAACCACAGTGAATTAATGGCGTTCGGTGGGACCAGCGGATCCCACATCTCGGAGAGGTTAGTGGATGGATCAAAAGTAAAGATATCTGACCTTTTCCATCCTCCTTTCGAGGCAGCAGAATCAAGAATCAATACCACATCGCCATATTTCGACCTTGGGTTACAGGATACGTATTCAGAATAACATTGTGTAGCATTGAGGACAGTCCAAGAATGCGAGTGCTCTGCAACATAAGCTATCCTCTGGCGAGCAGCGGATGTGGAATTCCAGTATTCGTCCACGGGAATATATTCTCCGTAGCCGCCGCCGTCCCCCGGCCATACCTCTTGGAACCCATAGGGGCCAATGCTTCCTGCTGGGCAAAGGCTGGCGCCCGGCAGGAAAAAGGGAGCTCCTTGAGTAAACTTCTCTGTGGCCAATGTCAGGTTCCATTGGGACCCTTCGTAAGTTGTTTCGAATATGGAACTATTGAAAAGTAGGTGGATGGGAATAGATGTTATTAGGAAAATGAGCCAGCTAGCTAACTTTAGTCTAGACACATGTAATAGATTCCTAATCGACGGTATCCCGATATCAAGAGCCTGAAGCCAGATGTGAGCATTATTGATTTCCTGGCGGGAGGGAGCGTTGAGAATTTGCATAAAAAAATTAGACGATGAAAGGACTGCGGTCGAGATAGCATTGATTAAAAGGTGGAAAAAAAGACTGAGTCTTGATGACGTGATGCAGCTACCCTGAAAAATGATGCTAGATCGACCAAAAGAAGCACCCGGCTGAGATATGCTAACCAGTAGGCATACCAGTAAGGTTAGATCACACATACATGCTAATACCACATTGATAATAGCAGTACGTCTCCATCCTTTTTGAGAGAGTAGTTTAGACATCCTCACCCAAATTTGCGGGCTTCGCGCCATTTGGAATACGATGTTCTGGTCAGGAACATTAAACCTACGGATAGATGGAGAAAACAAGGATGCGTTGGGATTGAAATACCTTCATGTACTTCGACGTTCGCGACCTACGACCGACAGATTCGCTAAAAAAAAGCACACAGTAACATTGGTTTCACCACTAAATTGGAGTTTGCGGCAGCTTATCAAGGGGTGTATAGCCACTTTGCGCGAGTGGGGTTTCAAAATGGGCGTCCACTGGGTTTCTTTAGGGTCTAGCAATAGATTGGGGGCTACTCAGGTCCTTGGACCTTTGGCAATGTGCTGGGCCTCAGGGGCCTACCTAAGTACTTTGTGGTTGTAGAGGTTGCGGGCATATTCATTAGCTTTATTAAATCTTTTGAGGTTCTGGAAAACAAATATTACATTATAGTTTTTTATATTAAGTTTAATCTTTTAACCTTGCGGTTTCCTTGCACTACTCGCCTCTCCGAATTACTTGCCACTCACACACTTACTACGTAGCTACTTAGTACTTAGTTATGAAAACTTCAGTAAGCCTTTCCACGACTGTGCATCCTGTTAATTAAACATCCATTTAATTATGAGCCACGGCGCGGACGCGTATACAACTAAGCCTACTCACAGTGCCCATTTTGACGCCACCTTCCTATTTCTGTTCAGTCAGACCAACGTGCCATTTGATCCCTTGAATATTCTCATGAAACGATTGGACCCCAAGTGCCATGCATATTGTCAGAACTCTGACTAGACCAGGGCTACACATGGTCACATCTCTCTTCTCTTGAGGTACAAGACAAAGAGACCTTTTTGTATATAGATGCCCACCTCTTGGAAGTAGCAGTTAGGACTCCTCGTGCGTCAACAAGTATTCAGGACCTACCTATACGTTGATACCCGTATTGTAGAGCTCGTGGCACATATGGACCCAATCCCATGTGGCTAGAAAACGCTGATCCCTAATAATATGAAACAAAGGCCGTCCTGCAGGCTTGTTGAGCAAATTCGACTCCTAATCTATCCATCTCGCCCATTAATACCATGCGCAATGACGCAGAGACTTTAACTTCCCGCCTCTCCTACACATCCTCAAGCTTTGACGCCACCAACTGCCACAACTATGTTTGCCAACCAAGATCACTGTTCAGCAGCGGAACATACCGAAGCTTTACACCTTAATTCTTTTGAAAACGCCCCCGAAAAGGAGTTTAAAAATATCAGATCATTTGTACCCTTGAGGAGAAGTAGCCGATTAGTACGTGTTTTCAGGATACATACAGCAACTCTTTATTTGATTTTTGTCACCGCAGACTATCGGTATTTGTCTGGCGACAGTGGTATTTCTATTGGGTTTGTAAGTACCTATTGTGGGAATGAAGTTACTATTTAGTTTACTGACATTGGTAATAGACCAGCACTCTCATCTTTTGGGACCTTGTCAACTTGATATATGCGCGCAGCCGGCTTTCAACGATACCTTTGGAGGTAAACCTTCTTCTCGAATTTACCTTCCTTGGACTCTTCCTATATCTAGGCTTTGTCATTGTTTTGGAGGTCATCGTCGATAACCCCTATCATGTCCCTTTCGAAGCTGTACTTTGTTTCTCAATCTTGTATGGACTCCTTCCTCCCAAATATTATTACTCTAATCTCACAGGTAGTTACCAAGGCCGGTCGGAGCTTATTATGTATACTCGGATATTCGCGCTTATCCAACTCATTGGCGATATAAACGAGACTACCGCAAGATAAAACCTGCCATTGCCTTTACTGAAACAGGTAACCTGGTGGCCGTATTTCCACCCTCCCAAGAGGCACTTATACAGAGGTTCTCAATTGATTCGCTACAGGGGGTTTAGGATTCCAAGTGGGCTGCTAAAAGGTACCAGCCAAAAAGCTATATTAGTAGATGCTAGAGGAAAACCTCTAACCGCACTCTCTCAAGGCTCTAGGTGTTACTTCTCTATAAGCTTCCTCACCTAGCTCGCTAGGAAAACTATCAGAAGGCTATCCAGTCTCCCTACCTCATGCCATTGGGCCACACGATGTGGGGTGGCTGTGAGGCATGATGGGGGGGGGGGGGGGGGGGGGGGGGGTGAATAAAGGGGATTTTTCTATATCTACGTAGGGTAATATTAAGAAAGGCTTCAGGGGCCGTAGTACAAGAACAATAGTCTATCACCTACCTCATAATAGGATGGCTCTCCCACTAGAGCTTGAATTTTCGTTCATAGGAAAATATCGAAAGTTGTATTCAACAGGTTATTTCGAGGAGTAGGAGGAGCGGGTACGATCCTAGCATATGAGTAGCCTAAGGGCTAGGGAGACCTGTTGATGGAATTCTGGTAGTCTCTAGCATGGGGTGTGATTTTATAAGACGGGGAGGGTTTGAGGGGAGCTTTACTACCTATGATGTGACTGGTATGTAAAGTTGAAAGGTAGTAAAAGATGCCAAACTATGAAGTCGTAATACGAAGAAGCTAACCCTGTCAAATGGGGTGTTCTATTCTCCAGGAGGTTAGCGCCACGCCCGGGCCCCTGCAGGGGGCCCCCTATAAAGGGGTCCTTTTGCCGCGGGTTCGACGCGTGAGGGTTTTTCCTCGTCACCTCACTTTCCATCTCCCACGAAGGGGGTAGTTTTTCGTGGTGGTCGGAGGTTTTTTAGCCCTCCATTCAGCCCTTGGGACCAATTCTAGCGGCCTGCCTTCTACGCGTGAAGGCGCACTAGAATTGGCCTCCATTGGCACCCTCAGTGGAAAGAATAAACAGTTCTAGGCGTGAGTTTGGGCAGTTAGCCGAAGCCTAGTTCGAGCGGCCGGCTTTCGTACGAGAAGCGCGCCACCAGGCCTTGGGTTAAAGGCTCACGCCCCCCGGCCAATATATGCATTCAATCACTGCTGCCGTAAACCTCCCGGCGAATAGATGGGCCGCCCAGGGGTACCGAATAACTTGTAAGATAACTATATAATGAATTGTGGGTAGTATTTCTACATTAGAATCCTCACATACTACGCTAGGACAGCCATCGGAGAATTGTGTAATCTCCATACCTTAACCCTTGATCAAACTGTGTCACCCATGCCAGCTCCATGCACGAGTCGAAATCATTTCGTAAGCCTTCCCGTGGTGCCTCTAGACGGGCGTCTAGCCACCGCTAGATACTAATAGTTGCGGACCGGTGCGTTATCTCCCGCCTTGACGATTCTAGGTCCCAGAACTTCCAGTCCTCGAAGCTTACCTGATTAGTTCGTATTCATCGCCGTGGGGGTCACCTTCACCTCTGATGTGCCTGTAATTGGCTGCAGTCTTCTCCGTAAGCTAGGACTATCGGGGTGAACAATAAACCGCTTTTCTCTAGGCCGGTCAAAACAGGAGTGCTTTGGCATAAAGTCAACATGTAATCTACACGCATCTACTATTAGACGTGCTCTTTAAGGTCAACGCGTAATTTTTCGTGGAATACTAGACGGGGTTATCATCCATTTCGATGCCATGTGCACCGCAAGTTACCTTTACCTAAGATTCGTCGTACCCGGTCTCATTTATACCCTTTTCTCCAACCAACGATTGTGGCTAGACTCAGGGGGTGAAGGACATATGAAAGGTTCTATCATGTAGGGCGACCGTGGTATAGTGTAATCCAATTTCGGATGTCGAAATCCCAAGTCATAAAGGCTTCCGCATCGGTACTTCAACAATTTGTATGCAAAACTAAATATTTCAAGCTAATATAATTGATGATGAAACGCTACACAAATGATTGACTACATAGTTGGTATCGTTGGCGCTGGGTGTCAAACCGTCGCGGTAGCACATCTAATCCGTGCAAACCTAACCTCGAACAAACCTACTTAGCTATTGGCACACACGCCAGTATTTCTTTTCCTGCCTTACTACTGAAGGCTAGTAGCATGCTAGAGTATGCTGCTTATGCAATCACACCACCTACTTGAGCCCAACTTTCGCAGCCTCCTGCAGAGTTGACTCCATTTTCACTGTCGTCGTCATCACAGGTCGTACAGCGGCAGTAGTGGCAACATTCGATATCGCTGCAGCTTGCACGGCCATGGATATTATGTGCCACCGGGCCATTTAGGCCCCCGGATGCACCCATACATTGGTTGCAGTAGCAGACCAAATACTCACGCCCAAAGCGCTCACTGAAAAGCGTCTTGGCTGCCGTGAACGACTCTTGGATACTTTCTTCAGCTACAGCGTCATTGTGATGGATGAAAGCACCGTTGCACTTTGCTGCCGAGTATAGGCCATAGCATTTTGCCGATAGCTGATGCGTGTGCCAGACGAGGTCGATATCGGGCGTTGGTGCCAGGGGCTTTCCTAGGCGCTCTGCGATGAGGGTGATAAACATCTCGTAGCGGTCGATGGCGGACTTAAGAATCTCGCTAGCGAACTTGCTATGCAGCCATTGAGCGGTGTGCATTTTGCGAGCAAACCTGAGCTGTCGCAGGACAGCAGCAACAATGTCAAACTCAAGGGACGAAGGTGTGCTAATAGGGGCATTGTCGCCGTTCATGAGGTTTCCATTTTCGAGTAAACTGAGGAGGTCTGGCTCAAGTCCTAGTCTTTCAATGCTAGCCTTGTCTTCCGTAGACATCGTAAACTGGCCGTCTCCGCCGATCCGCTCGTTCTGTTACCGTGAGCTAGAGTTAGATGTGCCTTCTGCTAGCATGGATGTCATAGGGGTGTCATCTTACCACGGCTCTCCAGTTGATACCCTTGCCTCCAAGGCGGCCCCCTGGGAACTTCTTAACGTATCGCCGGTATGCGACTGTATTGAGCATATAGGTATGCCAAACCATTAAGATATCCAGGGGTGGGATGGTCCCCTTATCGTTGTCGGTTTCAGCTGTCTGCGACCATTTCAAAAACCTCACCGCAGCAGCCGAGCAATATGCATTCCACGCTACCTCCTTTTCAATGTTCTTCGCGTTAGCCCACTTCTCAACATCAGCCTCTGTACGCACAATGGCGTCGAGAAGCATAAGATGCGCTGCACATTCGAAAATGGCAGGGAGACGGATTGGGTTATCTTCACTTAGGTTGGCAAGGCCAGGACCTATCTCCTTACAGAAGGAACCCGTAGCGACGCCGATCTTTGGGGCAGAAATCATTGTGAAGATACAATTATTTTTATATAACAGCCGAAGAGTTAGATGGAGAATACGGCTGTTGAACAGTATACTCCGGAAGCCGCTCAATACCCACTGAGAGCAGTATTATATATAACACCGCTGATGTATCAAAAGCTTCATGATTGGCGGCTTTAGCGATTTCTTGAGACACTGCTGACGCCAACATGACATACGAAAATGAAAGGCATACGTGTGACGAAGTAAGCATCGCAAAGCAAGGCATTCCCATCCCACTTCTGTAACTGGTTCCTCGAGATTGCCCTTAGTGAGAGTGCCCGATAGATGATCATTGGATGGTATATGCTACTTGGCATGCCTGTAGTCACTTTATTCGTATATAGTATATACCAGTTAACGTATATAGTATATACCAGTTAAAGAAAATGTTCTGACAATCTCACTATTTTACCCTAAAACATTCTATGGAAACCGATTCCCTATGATAGTATAGAATATTGTACAGCCGCGCTTCGCATGTCAACGTCAAATATATCTATATGTGTGGTTTTATCTCGAGCTGCTGTCGCTAAACCTTATTCCCTCCGCGTCACCTAATAGCTTTGTTCGCATTCACATTTAATGCAAATGGAATAATTGGAGGGAGTAAAAGGGATGGTTACACAGTTCTTCGCTGGCAACTGTATGACTCGAATGAGCGACCCTACATCTTGTTTAGCACGGAAGGGATATCATATTGCCCCCACCGACGAGAGAGTTTCCGATCAGGGCATTGTTTACCTTTACGTAAACTTGCATTTCTTATGTTTACCTACTTATTTGTTTATTTTTCTTTTCCTTCTTTACACCAGAGCTACGTGATATACGGTATGTGTTTCCCAAAGTTGATCAATCAACTGTGGCTTAGCTGCAGACGGCCCGTGAGCCCTGTCTGTTGTGGTCGCTGGGATTACCTATATGGTTGCGATACACGATGCCTAGAAAGCCTAGCCGGTCGTTTCTTTGGGGCAGTGCTTGTGGAGCATGTTGTTGTCCTCCGAGCTCTTAAGTAATACCCGCTCCCTGCTTTAACACCTGTGCCGCTCCCAGCTTACTCTCCTCCCTAGGTAGATGCGATGTACGATCTCCAAGATTACAATCCAAATCTTTTCATTTCACGCCCACGGATAGCCAAGATGACTACCCGAAGTGCGGTAATACCTCCATATGTTCCCGATGGACTTAACCTTGAGCAGGTACACATTGTGAGTTGATTCTTATTGCTCAACCAGTACACGACTTTAGCGTATAAGACTAACTAGCTATTTTGGGACATTAGCTTATGCGCCATGGAGAGCGAACGCCTGTAGTAGCGCGGTTTCAGAACGTATGTCTATATCGCCCGTCAGTCACATATGCTTCTGCCGTTAGTCTGATTTAGCAATCAATGATAGGCCGGATTGACCCCTTGTAAATATCGACACCCTCTATAGCCCTAGCCTTGTTACTAACCGGATAGATTGGCCGTATTGCAGCGCAGCACAGCGGTTTTCCCAGCTTATTATGACAGCCGAAGATGGCTCTGCATGGGGATCTGTGGCTTGGAGAAGACGATTCGATACGACTGATCCAAAAGAAAAGCCCGCTCCCATACAAGGGGCAGTAAACGAGTCTCGTGGAATATGGTACGTAGGATATTCTTCTATCTAAGCCTGATTTCAAGCCGAACGCGCTTAACATCTTCGGTATTAGTATGCCTGGGGAGCTTACCGATAAGGGACGGGCAACTAGCCTTGCATTCGGCAAGCAGTTGCGACAACTTTACGTCGATCAGCTCGGCTTAGTAAGTTGCTCTTCTTCAATCCACCACGCCAAGTCTACTTTGTTTTAACCCCTCCAAGCTGCCGAAGAACCTATCGGATCCCGGGATAGTCTATGCCCGGACAACAGCGTACCCTCGAGTCCTCGAGTCGGTCCAGCAGGCTTTATATGGCCTTTATCCTCCGAGCACTTACAAGACCTCAGCCCCTTGGGATATTGTTATACGCTCGCCCGACGAGGAGACACTCTTGCCACACATGAAATCATGTGCTCGACTAGCAGAGCTTACACAAGCGTTTTCCAAGCTAGCGGCTGCAAAGTGGAATGGAAGTGACGACGTAAAGTATCTGTCCGAAAAGCTAGGTAAATGGCTGCCTAAGGGTAGACCCTTGTCTGTGGATTCCAAACCTCGTTTGTCTGATGTTATGGACACGCTTAAGACATCTATTGCTCACGGCCCGGAAACCCGGTTACCGGATGAGTTCTACGAGGAGCGAGTACACAAGACGATTGAGCGGATCGTGATTGACGAGAGATTCTACCCCTACAGCGTGTCCCGTGAATTGCGGAAGCTTGGCGCGGGCGAGTTCATGGGAGGTATAGTTCAAAAGATGGTTGACCAGGCGGCGTGGAAGCAGGGATATAACACGGACTCAAGCTTGCAGCTTACAGCTCCCCCTAAACTCTCTTTGCTGGGTTGCCACGATTTCGCCTTTGGGGGAGCGCTGGCAAGCCTAGGCTGTCTTGATAGCATAGATCAATGGCCGCCATTCACAGGCAACATTACCTTTGAGTTGTTTCGCAAGTCGCAAGCGACTGGGGCAAGACGCCGTTTAGGATTACTGTACCAAACTGACCAGCAACCTAATAGAACCCAAGGCAGGCTACAGCCAATGGAAGGACACGCAACTACCAAAGTAGAGAATATGCTTGATGGATACTATGTGAGAGTCAAATCTAACGGACGGATTCTGACAGTTCCAGGATGTCGCCCCGAAGGGAATCATCTTGATGGAGACGAAAGCGTTTGTACACTGGTAAGCCTTATTACAACCTCGCGTGCTCTAAAAGCTAAGATAATACCCTAACTAATACCGTAAAGTCTGCATTTAAATCTATTGTAGACAAGTTTACGCCCAAGAGTTGGCAGGGCGCATGCAACTCCAACCTAGGAGCCCCGCTTACTATTGATACCGACGAGGTTGCCGGCTATTAACGCACGTTTACATTATTGTCTGTTCTGATATTCTTGGATGCCAGGTCTTCTGAAGCTTGATGGTAGTTTTTCAGGTGAGCATAAAGAAACAAAGCCCAGTAGAGCTGGCGCAGATTGGTCACACACAATAGAACAAAAAATATATATACATTTGACATAACTACTTATACTCTACAACTTAGATTCCGCTACCACTGTAGATGTCGTTTACTTCACATCTGAATGCTTCCCATAGATATTTTACATCCCTTTCAATTTCGCCATTCGTCTTGGCTCTTACCCAACCCGTTCCGACCACACCTTCCGACATCAAGAGTTCGGTACATGGGTTCAAGCCGGACGACGGACGCAAGCGGAAGTTGCTTCAGATATCGCGATAAGTTAAACATGTATCGATATTACAATCAAGTAATCGAAAAAGAAATTCGCATATGTCCCGCCGAAGGTGTCGGCAACGCGATTGTTTTCCCCTCGCCCAATGTACAACCATTGGCATTAAATGCGCTAACTACAATTACCCTACTATTCATCGAACATTATTAGCCGATATAGTTTCCATCGGGCTCGCTACGGATGTTTCTCTCAACATGCATCGCGCGTGGTTTGCTAGCACTATATATTAACCATCATGGGTCGGTGCCGATCCGGCTCGCGATACACCCCGGCCTAACTCCGCCGCGGACCGACAATCTTCGCCTTCAGTGTAGATTAGCCCACGCCATTCGCAATCTCCTCTTCTCAAAGCCACGGATCGGAACGAGTATGAAGCGAAGCCCGATCGCCATGTTCCATCCGCATTTCGACCGTTATCCCTGGCCTGCCGCGTCCCGCACGCTATACCCCGCCTACTGTATTTAACACAATTAGAGCTCCGAGGCTTATAACCGAGGACGCTGAAGAGCTCGGCCGTCTTAAGCGAAACGCCGAACACAACAGAATCGCGCGGTGAATTGAATGTGAAGTAATGGATATGACAAACCACGCTTCGCTCTCTTCGACATCGTAATACCGACAAGACGTTGGTTTCAAAGCGTCTAGATGTTAAATGAACATATAACCCAGCGGGAGAGATGTATGAGTTCTCATCTTGCGAGAGAATACCATCACGGAATTCAAAATGGCCTCTGAGAACGCAAAACCTCACGTCCTAATTGCCGGTGCTGGCCTAAGCGGGCTCGCCCTCGCTCAATGCCTACGAAAACAGGGTGTCTCGTTCGAGATATTCGATCGGGATACCGATATTTCCACGCGCCAGGGTTGGGCGATTGCAATACACACGTAAGCGCCCTGAGAACCCGGTGAAAATAGGACTCTAGACGCAAACCTAAAGCAATTACTAACTTTGGCCAAAACGAAGCATTATCGATAAAATGTTGTCGTCATTCTGCTCTGACATGCCCCCGCTGCGAGAGTTTGCAAATCACTTGTTGCCCCTGAAGCTGGAACCGCAAATCTGCTACTACCGCCAAGGGCAGAGATTGGGGTTGAGAATACACCCGAAACGCCATGCATGCGACTCAACCGTGTACTATTCCGCCAATGGCTTGCCACCAAGATACCCATTCAGTGGAACAAAAGGTTGCAGCGCGTAGAAGACGATGGCAAGCAGGTTACTGTACATTTCGAGGATGGTACAAGTGCTTCAGGCGACATTCTAGTGGGCGCGGATGGCATAAACAGCGTGGGCAAGTAGAATTTCTGAAAGAGGACATGGTGTTCCAACATCAGCTAACACGGGTTATTAATAGCTCGCCAACACCTGCTGGGTCGACCAAACGAAGAGATCCTCAACTCCATCCAACTCAGTTGCATCTGGGGCGAGACCAAGCTCTCTGGAGAGGCATTCGAACGTCAATTATCTCTCGGTCACAGTGCCTACATATATGTGCCTGAGAAATCGGGGTATTTTATTTGGGTAGGCCTGAATAACGTCAACAGCGACTTGTCTGGTAATTATTACTGGTGTTTTGCTTGGGAGGATGACGTTAGTAGACCAGATCATTGGTTGAAGGATTCTTCTGCAACGATGAAACATGACTACGTGCTGAAGAATATTCAGTGGCTGGAGCCCAAATTCAGAGAGATCTACCAGCTGACACAGGCCGACGGTATACTACCCGGCATGGCAGTATATCGAGATGCCGATATCTCGTCTCTCCCAGCTGGTAGAATTATCCTGATAGGCGACGCCGCTCACCCCATGACACCTTGTGAGTTGCCATCCTTCAAATTCAATCAGACCTTTCCAGTCCAGTCCCTAGGACGTATGACTGACCATTCGCCACAGTCAGGGGAGAAGGGGGAGTGAATGCAATTATGGATGCACTCAATATAGCCCCAGCATTCAGTCATATTGATCTCAAAGATCCAACAAATATTGGGCTTGTGCTAGCGCCGTTTCAGCAAGAAATCCTGGAACGCGGATCCGCAGCTGTTAAGTTGTCGAGGAACGCAGGCAGGAACAATCAGCAGGTCCAGAATGCCATCGTGAATTGGGGACACGTAGCAAAGCCAATTGCTGAGGAGAGCGTTTCATTGGCGAACTATAAAGCTTGAAGAGCAAATAGTCTAGGGTGTTCCGAATGGCTTTGTCGAGTTATTGCATTCGAAATTTGCAAGTACCAAACACGGGCTACTTGCTCGAAAGTTATTTGCGAACAGCAATTTATAAATTAGGGGTAGTAAAAGAGGTCAAGATACGGTCGTCCTCTATGAATAGCAGCCTGGATTAAAGGCTTCGCCACATTTCCAGCCCAATGCCGATGAAGTTAATGTGAGCTGTAGTTGACTGCGCTGAATTTGAGAATTGGTGATCGCCTTGACGCTAAGTAATAACGCCTTCTCATTATCATATCATTGTTAATATACATAAAGGCGACCGATCGATTTGCGTTTAAGCGCTCTAATGATTTGGGAAATAAAGTGTAGTAGTGGAAACTGTACCGGTGGTCATATCGAGCTTCCTGGCTTGGTCGTCGTCAGCGATGACTAACGGTTGTGAGAGAATTAGCAGTCATAGTGGCTAACTATTCGTTCCCAGTAGGAGCGATAGGTTCAAAGCCGAGGGATGAGGTTCCATAGCCGGAGGGATCTGCGGTCTCGTCGATTTCACTAGGTGCATCGTCGTCGAGGTCACCGTCTTCATCCTCATTTTCGACCTCTGCGTCCGCAGCTGCTTGGGTTGGCGGTGCAGCATCGCTTTTCGACATGGCTTCTTGACGAGCTTGGGCGCGATCTGCCCGCAGCCAACGTCTTACCCAGCTATGGCTGATAGGAGCGCCCGGTGGTGTTCTTCGAGATAGTAGTGCGTCTGTAGCGTCTTGTACGACTTTCATATTAACCGGCTTCTTTTCACGCCGTAACATGCTATAGGCCTCATGTCAACAATTCCGATGCAAGGCCCTGATGAAGCATAGGACTAGGCAAGAATGATTGCGCGCATCGACTCACGCAGATGCATGGTAGCTACAAATATTACTCACAATGTGTGGAAACCAAGCATTTTCTCTTCTACTTCGGTGAGTCTGCTTGGGCGACCGACCCTGACACCGGTGCTGTAGTTCTGCTTGCCGCTTTTCAGGGCCTGGAGCTGACGCGCAAGTGTGGACTTGGGGACGCCAAACTTATTAGCGGCATCCCGCGTAGATGAAATGCTCGACCTCGGACGATTGGGGTCCTCAGCGAGCTCGCGTTTCTGGGTTTCCCATAGCCAATGAGCAGCTTCAAGAGCGCGCTGGCCATCTTGCCGTCTTCGGGGTTCGGTCGACGACATGACGAATTGCCATCATATCATAATCCAGTACTAGAAGGAACAGGGGAAGTCTGCGCCTGGTAATCGTAATTCTCGCGTTCGGTGCAGCTTTGGAGAACGGAGAGATGGACGATTGGACGGATATGCATGCGTGATGTGTGATGTGTGATGTTCAAGCTGATGAGTTCTCGCTCGGGCTATGACAGGGATCAGCTAGGTAGCTGATCCTAGGTACCCACATATTTTCGGATCAGGAGCTTGGACCTCTTTATAGAACTAGCCCTTCCTGTACTAGCTTATATCGGAAGAGGGATAGTGTGTGATATATCCCACACTGTGATTATCACACTCCCTCGACAAGAATCTTACAGTACGAAACACCGTCGAGCAACTTATACCAGAACTTAAGCTCAAGCTTCAATCACTCACTACTTAATCTCCCCCTCCTCTTCAACTCATTTCCAAAATCTAATCATTGCTAATAGCCCTATTTTCCACATAACAGTAATAGGGTCCAGTCGTATTACGGCACTGATCAGAATAAGAGCCGTACCTTTCTTATAAAAGGTTATGACTAACCAGCGGCTCGACGCATAACTCCACAAGTTGATTCATCGGTGCTAGTGGGGAGGGATAGGTATACCGAGGGCACATAGGATTCGGTAGCATTTAGAAAAGTCTAGCCCCATCAATAACCTCATACTTTTGGGAAATCCAGGGGTATCATCGGTGTTAACGTCCATGAGAGGGTAGAGTTGTCCGTAGTAACCGAGCTAGCCCTCTACATAGTCATTATGCCTTCTGTAGATATTTTCATGTCTAGTCTATATCAACGCAATATGCTTAACAAAGGATTAAGAGATACATACGTAACTTTGCCCGCCAGTAGTTTCCCGCTCATTAATCTTGTTCCATCCATCACTAACTACATCATAGATCGTCATTTGAACCAGCATTAGTCTCCTTTTGCCTTCACTCTCTACATCACGACGTCGGCTTCCAACCAAGAAGGATCATTGCGATCCTAGAGCTACTTGGCCCCCTTGACGAATGTATCTTTATCGGTGCCGATCTGCACACTAGCTTGCAGCTAATTTTTGTTAGGTACTGACCGAAGGACAATAAACTTCTCTATCCCGGATATATACCGACAGAGATGTCTTAGGGCACGGCGAATATCTGAGGTCGGTTACATACGCAAAGTGCCACTATATCGAAAGGGTACCCTCCCCAGGATAAAGGTTAACCTGCGCGATAGGTACAAGACGAACCATGGCTCTCAGTCATTTCTACACTGCGACAGTACTAAAAGTAGAACGTTGTCAAGGTGGGAACCTTGGCCGTTTGCAGTTACTTACTTGCCATTCGTGACCGCGATGCAACACGAGAGATCTCAGAGGACATGAGGAACCTCATGCGGGAAGTGGAAGCAGATCAGCATGCAGGAGACAGATGATGGAATCGTTATCAATATTAACCACAGGAGTGGGAGAGGCAACTGATTGCAGCACAGCCACCACCCCTGGAAGGGACAAATCAAACTAAGCTCCGGGAGACTCGGGGTATGTCATTATCGTCAGAATCCTCAGATTCAACATTATCGCAGCAGCCTTGCTTTGCCCGTCTTCAGGCCAAACGAGTTACGCCCGGAGACTAGCGTGTACCCAGAGCACTCAAGTCTGCTTTTTCCATGCGCTCAGTTTCTAAAAAGAATATTGCCGTTCGTTTGTTATAAGTATTTAACGATAATTGAGTAGGGGCAGGACGAGTACGGATACGGGGATAAGGACGTGCATTAAATGATGCGAATGAATAAATGGCCTGTCGTAAGATGGTCTGTCGTGCTAGGGGAGTATTAGATGATGGCATGACGGGACGGGGGAGTAAGTGTCTCTGGTGCGGCATGATGGGACGGACTGGTGGATCTAATGATGCTGGTGCGGGCTGAACCGGCTTATAGGGACCGTAACACCAAGCACCCACACAAAATCCTCAGAAGCGCCGCAACTTCTAGCCACCCCGACCTAAACCACTTCTGCTCCGATACGCATACATTATTTAGAAGGTGCTAGGCATATAGATAGTCCCACGGAGGTGTAGAGGCCATGACAACGACGCCTCGTCTACCAATGCCAAAGATGACCATCGCGAAGCCTCTCAACAAAACGACATCGCCACAGAGCCAAATTCCGATATTTTGCTACCAGACGATCACCTTAAGCCAGGCAGACAAGTCACCGCTATCATACTCGGACAGACCAATGCACAACTCAATGGTATCGCCACCAAAACTTACGAGATATACAAAGAACTGCAACTACAAACAGACCCACATTATCCGGGCCTCAGTGGTAACTACAGCTGCCGGTCGCATACTATCGGACCCCAGAGACACGTACAAGGATGAGGACTACGCCACATTGCTCGAACCAGAACAATCGCTAGCTACCATATAATGGCACCAGCAGAAGGGAAATATATAAATATAGAACGTAAAACGGATCTATAACTACGCAAAGGGACTCTAGAAGGAGATAGACGGAAAAGGGGGAATGAAAACAGGACTTGGATGGCAGTATTCTTCTGGTAGCTAAGTAACTAACTAGAAGGAAAGGAGACTGATGGAGCCAGGAGAATACTATCTATACTATGGTACAGGTGGGTCCCAAACTGGGTCCCAGTCGTATATTTGAATCCCTAACCACTATGCTACCGAAACCTCACGATCGGTTCTCGACGGGATAGATCGACTGGCAGCGTCTCGCCGACCACGCTGGGTTTGCGTCCGCCTACGATGCCCAAGCCCACTGGAACGCGCCCCTCGCGCACGAAGAACATCATGCTCCGAAAACCATGAAGGAGCTGGGACTTGGGGCTTGGGGACAGTTGGTAATGTTGGTGAATGATGTTGGTTAAGCATGCAGTTGTTTGTGCTTGGGGGAGAAGAGAAGAGAAAGGGGAGAAGATTGAGATGAAATACTGGCTATAGAATAGGTCTGGAGAGTCGTACTGGATGAAAAGTCAAGGGGGAAATGGTCCGCTATAAGAGCAACAATAGAGAAGTCTAAATGATGAGACCAACTGGCTAGGTGATTCCCACCACGAATACACCCACTCATCTTATACCACTTCTTATACAATTTTATTCTCCTCTTTATACTACTCCTTATGCCGCCTTATATCATTCCTTATACTTATTGTTTAGTAGGACGTTAGCTCCATTTCTATTCGACTAAAGATGCATCAAACGACGCATTTCTAGCCGTATGTCTTTTCCACAAGTTAATGTCCCGGGTGTGTAAGCTGGTTCCATGTGGGCTTGTGTTATGTCAACGGGACTAGTATGCGGGATAAATCATGAGCATCTATATTGGGAGGTGAGTAGGAGAGACTGTAGGTCCGCGTTCTTATTTCTCTCGTACCTAGTTACCTCCTCATCTAGCAGCACTAGCTATCAGATTTTTGAGACCTTGTATGAGTGAATATGTTGATTCATTAACTATTGAGCTAGCTACGGTTTACGGTTACAGACTAGCCGGACGCGTAACAATTTGCCCACTCTAAACCTTTTTGAACGTCCTCGTTCAAGACTTAAGACCAAGTTGATTGCCATTTCTGTGCCATATGTAACGATTGAACGTTGAACCTCTTCAAGCCATATCTCTAGCCAAATGACTGCCCAGCCTCACAAATCCTTTGTCTTATTTATCCTCGCCTTCTTAGAAGATCGTGAGTCTGTTCGAGGTCTTGGCTTTTGCGTGCAAGCGACTCGCTATCTCTTATCGGCTTAGGTGAGGCTTTTTTTGGTTTAGGTGTAGCTGGCCTCGGTCTAGGCGCGGTTGGTTTAGGTGGCCGAGGTGCTGTTCCTCGTTGTTGCTAAAACCGACTATGTCGATATGGGCTTTACAAAAGCCAGAAAACTTTTTCAGGTTTGTATCCATAAATCGTTGGGCGTAAGCTAACTATTTCTGAATTCCATTAAAGCAACGTTGGACACTTTAAGGCCTCTCGGCGACATCGCCACCATTCTGTTCCTCTGTTTTGTATACGGAGGTAGTTGATAGAAAACCGGCTCGGCGTCGAAGACTGAGATAACCTTCTTGCCTGGTATGGCTGAAATGATATCTTCCCGACGGGCATTATGACAAGGGCTTATGTAATAGGGCTTGGAACAGGGGTAACAGAGTTCATATTCATAATAAGCCTCTCCGTCTCCCAAGTGGGAGGAAATGACTCCTATTTATCTTCCTTTCGTAGGACCTTGCAACCGGCAGGTCTGAGACCGGCTGGTCGTGTGCATTATTGTTGGGCATCAGTGCAGGTCCTCATGACCCTGCCCTAGCCAATCATCCTTGACCGTGTAACAGGCATACACCGAAATGTGTTGTGCACTATAACACTTCAGACCAAACTATGCTAAATTAGACGAAACGAGAAACTCGGGATTATCTACGACCCGGAGGTACTTAGTAGATAGGAGCTGCTCAATGTCCTGGACAAGAGCTTTAATGTCAATAGCCGTGGACGCAGACGAAGAAGTCCACTTCGCTAGCGAATTCGACCTTTCAAACGATACAGTGCGAGATTTCAATGTCAACATGACAGACAAACAGGCCTGGAATGCTATGGTAGGCGCTGATGCTAATAATCATAACAGATTTTCGACGACGGTTTCCGGAAAGGAAGCAGGCCCTCGACTTAGAACTTAAGACCAGAGACTGCAACGAGGGACTGACTACTAGCGGGCGTGGCTAGATGATAACTTCTGGCCTAGGTCTAGAGACGAAGGGATGGTTAACTGCCATATGAAGAATAACGCATTCATGAGATATTGTTAAATACCATGGGAGGAGTAGCGCGTGTGATCTATTGTTGAATAAAATAGGGATGCGAGACCATGACTCTGTGTCAGAGTCGCCGTCCACTGAATACAATGAGTGAATAGTAGTGAAAGTAACGAAGTTGCGCGATGGCCATCTGAGTATTGCATGATCCGAGAAACTCTTCCAATAGTTCGCCGACGGGAGACGTTAATGAATGGAGGAGGTGTAGAGCCGAAGCATCGTGTGATGTACCTGATTCCCCATGTCTTCTATCTTACACGCAGACCGTATTTCCTCTTCACTTTCGACATCTGCCGCTATTTTAAGGTCCTTTTCATACATCTCTTCCCATCACTCCCCGAAGAGACGCCACCAGTAATTGAACCGGGCGATCCTCGACCTCTGAGAACCTCCGTGGGCAAGGCTCGAACCCTCAATCTCCCGATTAATAGTTAGGCAGAAAGACTTCAACATCTGGCGGCGGGATCGTGGAAGGAGTATTGCCAATGAGCCGGGCAGGTCATGGGAGGACATGACACGACAGGCACTAATATACGTGCGCCATAACGAGGACTCTGTGATTGCGTTGTTGCTATTACTTACACTTGTGGGCTAAACGAACACGCATATTAGTTAGAGGCCTTAGTACTATAAACCGAGCCCCCAAAGTATACTCTAGTAAATAAACGTCTCTCAGGATGAAGCTCAGGTGAATGGACGACATAGATCTCAATGCCGAAACACTGCCGTTTATATACAAAAAAGGCACCAATTCGCAAAGGTGTGTTAGCCAAAGTGTATAAATGATTGTGGGAGGATATCTTCCACAGCTTGTAAGATAAATTTATCTGTGGATGATGTTGAGACAGTTAAAGATGAGTAGACAGTCGAGTAATTACTAGCTAGCTTATTCATGATAAGTAAGTTCTTATCGTGAAAACAAATCATGTAGCTACCTACTGCGCACGTCTTGGTGTCTAGGTCACTTAACAACATCTCAGGTACCAAGCCTTGGCTAACAGAAAAGTAGTGCTTCTAGCCTCTATTGTTTACCTATAACACGATCAGCTCGTACTTCGTTTAGAGCATCCATTTCTTCTAAAGCATTCCGAGGACATGGTCTTGTGCCGGAGGCTTTGCCCGGCTTTCGTCTTGGCACTTGGCACATCCAGATGAGGCAGGTAACGTTAGATAAGAACGCCTCCAACCGTGCTACCGGGATCAACAGGGAAAGACACGGCATTTGCCAAGCGCTTTCGTTAGATTGCATCTTGGGGCTTCTGGCTTGGCCATGCAACACGGCCGCGTAAAGCTATCTGAGCTTTGCCATTCAAGTCGATACCGTTAACAACGTCCGGGCACCCCGTTGTCGCGATCATGCGAAATCATACGCATCTGCACAGAACAGAAGCTTTCTCCGCTTGACTAGAGTCTGGGCAGCGTGGGCGTTGGCCGACGTATCTATAGCCAAGAATGGAGCGTTAAATACCCTTGACCTCTGGCGGGATCGCGGGCTGTTCATCCAAAGTATATAATCATGGCCTTTTCGTGCCGCTCGTTCCTCGGATTCGGCCCTCTCTGCTTTCGTCACCATCGCGCCAGCCCCTAGTCAATCGTTCGCGTTTCTCGCCAGGGTGTAGATTGATAGGCTTCGGTCACCTTTTAGAGCTATCATCGTTTCGGTCGTCGTGTCGGTACAGACATCATGAAGGGAATAAGCTCTGCCGTAGCCATTACGGCTGCTGGCCTGCTTGCCATAACTGGCAACGCTGAGCCTCTCCGTCGAGGTACCAAGTGCAAGCAGCCTCTTGTACAAGATGTAAGACCCTCTCAAACCACCCACGACCATTGACATGTCAGAAGTCATGACATACTAACCAATTCGTTAATAGAAGCCGCTTGTCAACTCGATCCACCTCAAGGATCTCATGCAGTGCGCCCAGGATCTCGAGGATATTGCCTACGCGACTACCGCCCGTAACCGAGTAAGTCACGGTAGCGTGCTAGTGCAAAAATGCTTGAATTAAGCGATTAATCACATCTACGTAGGTCCACGGTTCCGAGGGCCACAAGAATACTGTGAAGTATTTCAAGGAAACCCTTGAGTCTCTCGGCGACTACTACGATATCGAGCTCCAGGAATTCACCACAGAGGTTACGCTTGCCTCTTTCACGGCATTCTCCGCCGATGGCGCCGATCTTGAGACTAGCTCGTTCGAGTTTGGGAACAATGGCACCTGGACAGATGTACCTATGATCAATGTCGCTAATCTTGGCTGTGACCCGGTAAGTGATGATAGTAACTACTCTACGTATTCTATCCCTCGTCCGCTGTCGGGAGTGAAGAAATGTCTTCTGGCTGGCGAAGAACGTCCGTTCTCTGCACTTGCTAACAATATATCAGGAGGATGTTCCCGACACAGTCGCGGGCAATGTGGCACTCATCGCAAGAGGCACATGTACCTTCGTCCAGAAGCTTACGAACGCCGGTGCGAAGGGTGCCGTCGCCGCTATGATCTACAATAACGGCGAAGTCGGCCCTGCCGCGGGCACCCTTGCTGAAGTCAACGACTTGATTCCAGTGGGCGGTCTTACTCGAGCTGATGGGTTAGCCCTAGCTGCGCGTATTGATGCGGGCGAGACGGTTACTAGCTCGGGCACCTACTGGGCATATGTCACCGAAGCGACGAGTCACAACGTGATCGCCACTTCCAAGTACGGTGACCCAGACAACGTCCTATTCCTAGGCGCTCACTCTGATTCCGTCGACGCGGGTCCCGGCATCAACGACAATGGCAGTGGCTCATGTGGCATCTTGACCGTCGCGAAGGCACTATCTAAGTGGCGGACAAACTCCCAAGTTAAGTTCGCTTGGTGGACCGCTGAAGAGGAGGGCCTCCTGGGTGCCGAGCACTTCGTCAACACCTCGAGCGCGGCCGATCTCGCTAAGATCCGTCTCTACCTCAACTTCGACATGATCGCATCGCCCAACTACTACCTCGGGATCTACGACGGCGACGGAAGCCGATACAACGTGACTGGGCCGCCGGGCTCCGACGTCGCAGAGAAGCTGTTCGAAGACTGGTTCGCCGCTAGAAGCCTAACCACTTTCGGCTCCGAGTTCAACGGCCGCAGTGACTATGGCCCGTTCCTCGATGCGGGCGTCCCCTGCAGCGGACTCGATACCGGCGCCGACGGCGTGAAGACTGAGTCGGAGGTCGCTATCTACGGCGGTGTTGCCGGCGAGCAGTACGACCAGAACTACCATAGTGCCGAGGACAACGTGGCCAACCTGGCTGAGTTCCCCTTTGAGGTGAACGCCAAGGCCATTGCTCACGCCGTTGCTACCTACGGCCGGAGCTGGGAGGGATTCCCAGCACGTTTACCCTCAAACTCCACGGCCCTTGCCCGTCGCCATTTACATCCCCGCGGCTCTAGTGCCCCCAAGAAGCACGTATGCGGCGTAAATGAGGTACTAGAGTACTAGGCGGCGTCATGTAATAAGTAAAAGAGACATGATATATAGGGTAGAAATGGATGAATGACATAATGTATATACTGTGATAACTACCGCATAATGTAAATCATTTGTATAAGATCATGTCGCTAATCACACGGCATTTGCAACTAGATGTCCCCCCTCTATGTTGGGGAGACGGCATCGCACGATCTTGTGCCGGACATCACTAAACTGCTCGTGCAACTCGCGATTTTAGATACAATCAAGTGCGACGCTCTTATGAATATGGTAAAATCGTATCTCTTGAACTACTAGAGTAACTCTACAATTAATCATAAAACCGTTATGTCGCGAACTTAATAGTTGCTTGACTCAGTGTTTCAGAAATGGAAGACTACAAGTCTAAAATAGCTAAAAGTGAAACTTTATCGCAGACGTCCGGTCACTCACTAGGCTCAAGTCACTCGCTCCAACCATTACTAGCAGCATCTGCCGAAGCAGAAACATTAGAAGCGGTTGTGTTTGTCATAGTTCTGTTGTATTAGTAATTAGTTGCTCGAAGATGACTTCAGTAGCAGGCAAGACGTAGCTAAAATCAATAAGCCTAACACATATAGCCTCGGCTGCGACTTTCCAAACCGCGGAAGAAGAAAAGGGAATTCGGTTTAGCACGCCAAATATCCATGTAGTTAAGCATTGTTAGAGCTGCGAAGCTCCGCAAACCGCTTAGGGAATCAAGCGAAGGCAGGCAAGTTCCACTACTGGTAGCGGCTAGAAGTTACGAATATACTTTGTGTAGAGCTGACAGGGGATGGTCATCACCGGTAGTATGGTCCAATCAAGGATCGTGAGGTAGTCTTAACAACAATCTACGGAAGCATACAACTCCGATAACAGAGCGCAAACCCTCCCCAAGTTATATCCTGCAAAAGCTGTGTCAGTAAGCTTTCAGCGCAAATAGAATATTACAGGTCACACATATGACTTGTCATGTAACATGTCTTACTTACAGTCAGCCTTTCAAAACAACCTTGGGTCTACTTTCATTTTCCATTTTTGCTCCATGTAAAGTTCTATTTACGGTCTAAGTACCATCTCGCAAGCTTATCATTCTGCTTTCTCGGAGAAGAGTATCTTGTTAGCCGTTCCAGAGCTCGCCATGTCGCTCGCTCTTCCTATTATAATTGGGCTACATGCCTCTACCTACATACTCCTTTTCGCTGCTTTGTATTTGACCCAAGGTGCCGACGAGCCATCTTCTATTGAAGATGCCATTCCTTTTATCACTCCCGTGCTCAAAATGAGGTTTTATGGGACGCGGTTCCATCGTCACATGAGGTTGGTGTTCATTTGCGTATACCTGGAGTTGTTCGTGCCTATTATGATGACACTTCCGCCTCTAGAGACAAATACAATCTCCCCATCTATACAATTAGGCTACCTGGAATCCGACTATATGTCGTGAATTCATCGTCCTTGATTCAACGCATTCAACGCCAATTCCTAACCCTCTCTTTCACGGCCATCGAGGCACGCATAGCCGCCAATCTAATCGGAGTTACTGAAGCCACTAGCAAGATCATAAAGCACAATGCCACTAGTGAAGATGGGTACCTCATGAGCCTTCCCAAATACCTGCATTCAGCTCTGAGTACTGGGCCTGCTTTATACGATATGAACAGAAGGTCAGTCCAGGTGATCGCGAAATCTCTTAATAAGCTTGCCCAAGAAGGCCCTACTACGGTAGACATGTTCCAATGGGTGCGCCATGAGCTTCTCTTAGCCTCAACTGAAGGAGTCTACGGACCCAACAACCCCTTTCGCGACCCCATCATGGAACAAGCTTGGTAGTGAGTCCTGGTTGCCTCGACCCCTAACCATCTCGTTGACATGCTTCCCTACTAACTTGATCAAAGTACTTTCGAAACAGGGATAATGACCTTTCTGCTCAAACGCCTTTCTCGCATTTTTGCGAGGAAGAGCTTCAACGCGCGCGAGTACATGGTCAAGGTTTGGGAACAATACTTTGACGAGGGAGCTTACGAGCAAGGCTCCAAACTTGTAAAGGCTCGTGTCAAGATCAGCAACGACTTCAACATTTCTTTGAAAGAAACGGCAAGGATTGAGCTCGGTGGTAGCCAAGCTATACTTTCCAACACTTTTCCGGTAACCTTTTGGGTCGTATATCATATTTTTTTCGGATCCCGTGGTACTCGCGGACATTAGGAAGGAGTTGTCTGAAGGTGTGCGAATCGATGATCGTGGTACATGCAGTATTGACTTGAGCTATGCAAGGTCGTCGTGTCCCATTCTACTATCTACTTTCAAGGAGACATTGCGATTGTACTCAACAGCTACTTCTACCCGAGAGGCAATGGAAGACCACCAACTCGACAATATGTACCTCCTCAAAAAAGGGGGTATTATAATGATGCCGTCATCGGTACAACATACAAATCGAGCCGTATATGGTGAAACTGTGGAAACATTCATGCACAAGCGATTTATACGTGAGCCTGGGGAAAAAGGCATCGATCCGATCGCCTTCCGCGCATTCGGCGGTGGCACTACTCTCTGCCCGGGACGACACTTCGCGATTACAGAGATCCTAGTGTTCTCGGCGCTCCTCGCACTCCGGTTCGACATCAAGCCAACCGGGGGTAAATGGGTCGCACCCTCGACGGCAAAATCGCAGACTATGCCTGCGATTGCAGTGCCGGACTGGGACTTCTCGGTAGAGATGCGTCCTAGAGACGATGGTAAACCATGGGATATATCATTTTCTGGCTACGACAAAGGCCTGGAAATCGTGGCTGGGAATATTGAATGCGTTCCGGTGAGTTTAAATGGTTAGACATACGCAGAAGCTGGCCTAGTCGCAGGGATAGACTTCAAAGCATAGAAGCGGTAGTCGGGAAGATAAACGTTATATATATCCGAGCTTGCTAAGCAGTAACTATATTGCAATTTCTCCTCCAGTCACAACCACAATGCACGCCAACTCACAGCCACCCCATTTTCCGCTTTTGTAACTTCATTTCTACCCGAGTTCACTTTCTTCACATCTGTAGCGTACCCCTGTTCTACCCCCGTACATGGGGGACACTTGTGTTAGTCCTACGGGTAACCCCGCGCGGAGTTCGGATCGCCAAACTAGCCAGGTACTTGCGTGCTAAGTGGAGTAAATAATGATACTTCTTGTCCTGGAAGACGAGGGTAATTTTCTTCAGTGCTTATTTTTCAATTAACGGATTGTGAAAAATGGCCGGAGACCTTTTCGTCACTTTGCCCTCGGGCTGTCGGATCTGCTATCGAGTTTCAGGCAGCCCTTCCGATCCAGCGATTTTCGTTATCTCAGGGCACAGCTGTGCCATGACACGAGGAACGGACTGGCTCGTTGACCTTCTAAGCCCACCAGACAGTCCCCACTACATCATCCGCTATGATCACCGGGACACGGGACTCTCAACTTCGTTCCCGAGACCGTCGGACGACTCGCCCGTGTATACACTCAATGACATGGTCGATGATGCTGTCGGGCTAATCAAACATCTGAATCTCACCAGCGTACACATCGCCGGCTTTAGTCTAGGTGGGCCGATCGGGTGGCAAGTCGCCAGTCGGCTACCGGACCTGACCCGCAGTCTAGCCCTCATCGTCACAAGCCCGACAGGGCGCCAGATGCTCGCCAGCGATAAACTGCCTCCCTTAAACTTAGAGGGACAGTGGCTATTGGGCGAGGCGTTCAGCATACCAGAGGACCAAGACGACGATGAGGCGTGGATTGAGGCCTACACGAAGCTAGACTTCGCTCTGGCAACGAAGCCTCCCACGGATGCGGAGCGGGCGGAGTCGAGACGCGATTCCGAGATCACGTACCGCCGCGAGAGGCAGAGCGGGACAATGTGGACGAAGTACAATCACTCCGATGCTTCGGGTCCGCGGTGGCCGCGCGAGTCGCTCCGGCAGATCAAGTGTCCGACCGTTGTTGTCCACGCCGCGAAGGACCAGATCTTCCCGATCGGGCACGGCGAGGCACTGAGAGACGATGTTGAAGGCGCAACGCTCGTCGTTCTCGAAGACTGTGGACATGAGATGCCACATCGTATTCGTCGGCAGCTAGCGGATGCAATTGTCGCAAATGTGAAAAAGGGAGAAGGAGTAAAGACTTAGAAGGAAAGGGAGTCTGAGAGGCCCCATGTCGAATAGGACGCACCTTAGAAATGGTGGTAAAGGTATACATAGGAGTCAGCAAAACGAGACAACGCCATGTATACCTCGCAACTCCCCTCTAGTTAGCCTGCTAGCACCCCCTCGATGCTACGTTCAAGTAAAGGCAATTTCATGGGAAACAAACATTATGTCTGCCTCAGCACGTACGCCCCCTAATCGTACTCGAGAGTCGAGACTTCTCTTCAAAGTCTGGGAATAATAACGTGATGATTACTGTATACTGCAATCACCATTATTGGCCCCTAATATTAGTATTAAGTATCGAACCTAGAAGATAGCTAACTACTTTGTCTTTATCGGAATTTTGCTTTTGGCAGGCGCCCCGAGAGCCATGTAATCCAAGAAGACTCTGCCTTTTTCATCTTGTAGGCTTCCCTCAAACTTTGAATTTGAAGACCAGAGAGCCCAATTTCAGGAAAACCACCCCAATTCAAGAAATAAGGATGCTCAAAATCCGCCCCGTGGGATATCATAAGCTTCATAGCCTCATAAAGGTCTGCCAGCTGCGTGGATTCAGCAGTGCGATACTTCCTACACATGATAAGGAATAGAAACCAAGGGCTCTTTCTACCCTCAGTATGAATTTCTTCATTAGGGTCTGCACCTTTCGAAAGTAGGAGTTTGACTAAAGGCAAATACGGTCCCTGTCGGACGGCTGTGCTTTGTGCTAGTGTCATGGTTTCAGGGCGCAACGCATAGTCAAGCAGCGGCCACCCCTGCTTGTTCTTGATAAGCTTAGGATCAGCATCAAGCTTCCTTGTGACGTAAATGAGTAGGTTCCCTTCAATAGCGGAAGTAAGAAAAGTTCTCTTTCGATACCGGAGGCCCGGGGTTTCCGTATAATTCAACCAAATTTGAACCTGGGAAGTGAAATCGTCGAGTTCGTCGAGCAGTGCATGTGCCGTATCGAGTCTCTCTGACTCTTCTGTCTGGCTGTTAACAATCTCTTGTTCTATCCTATGCACGTAATGCATGAGAGAACCCGAGAAGCGAGACATCATACGAGTATATGAAAACGATGACCGATCCAAAGTCTTGATTAGGGCTAACATGACCCTAGATATAGACATAAGACCATCGAATTTTATTCCTCGCTCTCTCATCATGTCGTCTAAGAAACTATTCTCCAAGAAAAAATCCCGAACGGTGCGATGAAGGAAGTCAATCCGAGATGACATAAATGAAAGTCTATCTGGATGGTTCACTACCTCGAGAAGATCTTTGCAGCGGGCGTTCAAGCGAATTTCCGTTTTCTTTATTTCAGAGGTATAATTTTTAGAACATGGCGCAGAAGTTAGGTTAGTAGTATGGTGCGATAAGAATCGATCCAAGAAATAGTACGCTAAAATCGGCAATGGCTGATCGGCATCAACTGTAAATCGGAAGATGCATAACGTATCCTTCAGATAAACCGGCTCGATCGTCCTTAGCATATGTTCAAAATATTCGTCGAGGCCTTCTGGAATTTCGTTAAGCCGCACTTGTAGGTCATCAAAGCTGTCCTCAGCCGATGCACCCCTAATGAGCGAATCAACAACAAGATGTACCCAGAGAAAAACACCTTGGGCTTTCTGTACGACGCTTTTCGAAAGTGTTTTGCACCTAGAATCAGCCGTAGCTAAAACTTGAAAGTGCTCACTAGTCCTGAACTTTGATAGCACGTACTTTTCTATATCGTCTTTCGTTAAATCTTCCAATCGTAGCTGATTTGGGTTTTCTTTGAACGCTCTATCAAACGCTGTCCAAGGCCTACTCGAGACGCAGACCTTGATGACTGATGATGCAGATAGAACTTCAAATACTTCGATAAGCTCTCGGAACTCTCCATAATATCGCTTGGCTCCTGCCGTATACTCGTCGAGGCCATCAATAAAAAAGCAGAACCGAAAAGGAAGGCCGGGTTCGAGTGGAAGCTGTTCTAACGCCTGAAGGAGCTCTCTCTCTGACCATGGATCTAAGTCTCCGTGGGGGCTGTTCCAGCGAGATGAGAAAAGAGACTTGATGAGGTCAGGGATTTGTCTTAGGATCTGAAATAGAAGTGTGCGGAAGAGGCCCTCCCGTGACTTCTGTATTGGACTACCAGCATGCCAGAAGAAGTGGCTGGCTGTTACCAAGACTCGACCATCAGCCCATGTTCTAAGGCTTTCCGTTACTTCTTTCCTTTCAACGAGGAATCGCATGAGAGTTGATTTTCCGCTCCCTGCCTTCCCCCGGATCCAATAAGTTCCCTCGCCCTCCTCGAGCCAGCGAAGAAACTTAGGGCCTTCATCGTCTAGCATCCAACTAAACGTTTCGGGATGAGACTCCTTGATTGATTGATACCTCGCTTTAATTTCTGGGAATAGTAAACTTTTGAGAAACTTCTGTTGTTTCTGCGCATTCATAATTTCTTCGCTAATAAGATTTAATCGTAGATCTTTTGGCCAGGCGCTCCGTATTTTCTGCACTACAGATGCTACCTCGCTAGGATCATCTAGAAGCTTATCTAGGGGATCCGAGGGGATCTTATCGAAGACCATCCGTAGATTGTGATGAATTAGATCCAACTTCTGAGTTGTATTTGCCTCTAGTCGGCGGTTGTTATCACCAAGGCTCCTCAAAGCCTTTGAGATTGTAGACTGGTCCTCTCTGTGGTATTTAGTCAGTAATAAGCAGGTAACCTAGACACACTTTGACTCTAGATCTTACCTTAGAGCTATCACAATACGAAACATGACCGAATCTTCCAGATCACAAAGCCGTTTGTGTAGTTGAATAATCTTATCGCGTTTTGATTCGTTGAATAAGGTTCGCTTAGCCACCTCCGCAAACTTGCTGGTCCTTCCATTTTTGACTTTGAGTTCGCCTAATACTCCTAAGAGCGTATCTGATGCCTCAATGCAGTATTTCACCGATTTTGATAATTGTTTCTCGGCTTTTGTTTGTCCCGGTGATGAACTAGGCGATCGTAGTTGTTCCATTAGTGACTTGAGTTCTTCGGTATCGGCTTCAAATTGGGCGTTTATAGCAGTCGTCCCGCTTCTTGACCGATACAACTCGCGAGCATTAGCTGCAAGTCGTATCCCCATTTGGAGGAACTGTAATATGTTACCTGCGAGTCCAATGAAAGCTAGTTCAGCCATCTTGAGGTCATTTCTTTCGTAATGCCAATATCAAAGTGGAAAGTCTCAAGTGGGGTTCAGCACAATAGCTTACCTAAATAAAATAAGCAGGCTATAATACAAGGCAGTACTGTATCTACAACGATATTGGGCGGCACCGGTATTGGTCGCGGACATTTGGCGCTAGCATTAGGCATACACACGCGACGTGTATATTGTACATTTACAGCTTCTAGGTAGCGCCGTCAATACATGATAACGAGTTCTATAGGGCTATAGGGCCCCACCACACAGCTTCAATCCTACATCACACTTCACGAGGCATTCGCAGCGATTGCGTAGCAAATTCGCCATTCATCTATCTATTGGACTATGGTTCAAAGGAGGGTGATAATGTTTGATTTATTGCTTTTTTTTTAAAGTATGGGTTGTTTTAGGTTATTATATAGGACGGTCGGCGGTTAGCTATTTTCTGCCAATCCGCCACCTATTTAGCAGGCTTAGCAAAGCTTATTTAATTTTTTTGTTAAAGCTAACTAACTTACTATATATTTATTTAAACAATTAGTTAAATAAAAACTGCTTAAAGCATATAAGTATAATAAAAGCTTATATTAACATAAAATAAAATAAAAATAAAACTTAAAATTTAATTAAAAAACTAAAAAAAAGCAAAAAAAAAAATAAATAATAATAAAAATAAGTATAAATAAGTAAGTAATTTATAATAATTTAACTTTTTTTTTTATAATATAATAGTTTAAATTAAATAATATATTTATTTTTAAACAAAAATAATAGTTTATTATATTAGCAAAAAAATATTAATAATTATTAAATATTTAAAACTGTTAAATAAATATTTATTTAAGTTAATTTTAAACTATTAAACTTATTATTTTATATTATATTTTTATTTAATATATAATATTAATTTATTGCTATTGTTTTATTTTTATATTTTATTTAAAATATTATAAACTTAAAAAATTATAAGCTTAAAAAAAGTTTAAGCTAATTAAATAAATATTTAAATATTTGCTTATAAAAAAATAATTATTAGTATATAATATTATTAAAATTAATAAAATTATTTTTTTTTTTAAACAATTTATAATTAAGCTTAATAAATATAATAAAAATAAAAGTTAAATTTATATTTTTAAAAATAATTATTTTAATAATAATATTTATATTTTTATTTATATATTATTAAATTTGTAATTTAATTTTAAATATATAAACTAATTTTAATTTAAATTTATTTTTTTTACTATTTAATAAAATATATTTAATTTTTTTTTTTTTTTAATATTATATTATTTATTTTTTTATTTAAAACATAAATATTAAAAGTATAAAAAATATATAAATATATATTTTAATTAAGTTTTTTTTAATTATTAATATTATAGCTATTAATAAATAGTTAAATTAAAAGTTTTTATAGTAATAAATTTAGCTTATATATAATAACTATTTAAATATAAAAATTTTTAATTTAGCTATTAATATTTAATAAAAAAAATTAAATAATTTATATTATTAATATTAATTATATTATATTAAAAGCAAACTTTATATTTTATATTTAATAATTAATTTTTAAAAATTATTATTTAATTATATTTATTTTTTTTGCTAATATTATAATAGCAGTAAAAATAATTACTAAAAAAAAAGCTATTAAAAAAATTAACAATTTAAATATTTTAAATAAAAAAGCTTTAAAAAATATTTAAAATATTTTTAAATAAATATATAATTAAAAAATAAAAAATAAAATTATAATTTATTTTTTATTAATATAAATATTTAAATTAATATAGTTTAATAATATTATTTATATAATAATAAACTATATTTATAGCGTTTAGTATAAAAAAAGCTTTATAACTAGCAAAAATAAAATATTATTATAAAAATAAATATTTTTATATTTTAAAATTAAAATTTTTATAATATATTTTTTGTTTGGCTTAAAAATAGCAAAATTTTAAAACTTTTTTATTTTAATAAAATAAACTATTATAAATTAAAAAAAAAGCAATAAAAAATTTAATATTTTAATGTTTTGCTAGTTATATTTAATTAAACTATTTAAAAATTTATATATTATATATTTAAAATATTAAAATTTAAATAATATATTATATTTAAACTTTTAATATAAACTTTAAAATATAATTAAATTAATTTTATTAAACTAAATAAAAAATAATAAGCTAAAACTGCTAATATTAAAAAATATAAATTATAATATTAGCAATTTTAAAAAAGTTTAAACTTTAAAGCAAAAAAAATAATAATTTTAGCTTTTAACTTTTAAAAGTATTAAAATTTAATTGTTTAAAAATATTAGTTTATTAAAAAACATTAAAAAAATTAAAAATATAAATAAACATAAACAAATTTATAAATATAAAAATATTAATAATAATTAAAATATTAATAAATATAAAAATATTAATAATATTTAAAATATTAATAAATTTAAAAATATTAATAATTATTAAAATATTAATAAAAATATTAATAATAATAAGCTTATTAGCAATATAAAAATAATAAACTTTATTATAAATAAATATTTTATAATATAAAATTTAAAGTATAAATATTAATTTTAAAACTTTAATAATATAAAAACTTATATATTTAAATATTTAATAAAAAGTTTTAGTTTTTTATTAAAAAAATTTAAGTTTAATATAAATTATTAAATATATTTTTAATTAAATTTAAAACAAATTAATTATTAAGCTTAAACTTTTAATTTTATATAATAGCTAAATAATAATTATATTAAATTAGTTTTAAAACAGTTTACTAATAAAAATTATATAATAATTAATAGTATATAAACTATTTTTATTTTTTTTTTTTAGTTTTTTAAATTGCTTTTATTTTTATTTAAAATAATTTTATTTTTTTGCTTAATTAATTAAAATTATTAAATTTTACTAAAGTAAAATTAGTAGTTATAAAAGTTAAAAATTTAAAATTTATTAAAAAATAATATTAGCTATAATTTAAGCTATAATATATATATTAAAAAAGCTAAATAGTTTATAAACTAAATATTAAGTTTATAAAAAAATTTGTTTGCTTTAGCTTTATATAATATTAATAATATTATAATTATTATATGTTTAAAGCAAAAAAATTTATATAATTATAAAATTTATTTTTTATTATTTATTAAAAATATTTTAGTTAAGCTAATATAAAAATATTTAAAAAAAAATTTATAGTAATAAAAAAATAACAAAATAGCTAAACTATAAATTAAATATTATGCTAAAATAATTATTTTGTTTATTATAATATTTAGTAAGTTTATATTATATATTAATATTATTTTAAAAAAACAAATAATAAATATATGTTTTGTTTTATTTTTAGATTTATTTAAAAAAAAAAATTAAAAAATAGCTTTAAATATTTTTAAAGTTTTAAGCTTATTTATAAAATAAATATATTAATATATAATTATAATAAATATATATAATATATATTTAGCTTTTAAAAAAAAGCTAGTTATATTTTTAATATTTAAAATAATAACTAAAGTTATTTAAATTAAAAAAAAAAAAAAAATTTAAAATTAAAGCTTATTAAATATTAAAAAAAACAAAAAAAACTATTAAAAAAAATAAACAATATAAATAAAAGCAAAAATAAAATTAAAAAAAACATTTTTATAATAATTAACTTAATAAATATTATTATTATTAAAATAAGTTAAAAAAAAATTGCTTATTAAGCTAAAAAAACTATAAAATTTTTTTATATATATAAAGCATATATAATAATTTTATATTATTTAATTATTTTTTATAAAAATATTTAGTTAAAAAATTTAAAGTTTATTTTATTTTTTTATAAATTATTTTTTTATATAATAAATAGTTTAAATAGTATACTTTTTAATTAGTTATTTATTTTTATTTTTTATTAATAATAATATATTATTAAAAAAACTTGCTGCTAAAAAACTATTAATATAATAGCTTATATATTTATTAGCTAATATAAAAATTAAACTTTTTTGTTTAATAAAAAATATATAAAGCTATATTTGCTTATAAAATAAATAGTTAACTATAAATTTAATAATAGCTTTAATACTATAAATAAAAATTAAACTATTAAAACTTTATATAAACTTTATTATTTATAAAGCTATAAAATATAAAAGTTAATAATTGTTAACTTAAAAAAATAGTTTTAAGTTATTTTTAAAATTAGCTTTTTTTAACTATAGCTTATATATATATATATTTAAATAGCAAATATTTGCTTATAGTTTATTTATTAATACTAAAATATTTATTTATTAATGTTAAGTTTTTATTTTAAAAAATAAATAGCTTATAGTTTATTATTTTAACCTAAGTATTAAATAAATTTAAAATATTAATATATAAGCTTAGCATTTAAAAATTTAAAACTTTTACTATAATAGCTATAAATATAGCTATTTAGCAAAAAAGTATAAAACTATAAAAAAAAATATAATTAATAAAAATTAAATATAATAAAAAATTTAAAAGTTAAAAAAATAATTAAAAGCTTAAAAACTTAAAAAAATACTAGCTATAATAAAAGCTAATAAAAAAATAAATAAAACTTATAAAATAAAAGCTTTTTTTAAAAAATTTTTTATATAGCTATTATATAGCTTATTTAAAACATTAAAAAAATATTTTAAACAAAAAAAATTTAAAACTGCTATAGAAAAATAGCTGCATATTAAAAAGTTAGCGCTAAAAAAACTTTTTAAAACATATAGCTATAAACCTTAAAATATAAAAAATTATAAACTATTATAAAAAAATAGTTAAATATTAATAAAAAGTTTAAAAAGTTTTAGTTAAAAAGTTATTTTAAAAGCTTAAAAACTAATTTAGTTAAAAAATTATTTAAATATTATAAAATTAGCAAAAAACTTAAAAAACTTTAGCTAAAAAATTATTTAAAAGCTAAAAAAACTTTAGTTATATAACTATTATATATTATTGTTTAATAGTTAACTAAATATTAATAAATTATTTTTAAAATTTTAAAAAACTAATTATTTTAATAAAAGCTTTAAAAACTAACTAAATTAAAAAACTGTTTAATTTTTTTAAAAAATACTATTAACTATTAGTTTTACTTTAGCTTAATTAAAATATATAGCTATAAAAAGCTTTATTTATTATAATACTTAAAGTATTAAAAACTATTAAAACTATTATATTAGCTAAAACTAATAAAAAATTTATATATTTTTAGCTAATTAAATTACTTTATATAAAAGCTAATTTAATACTATTTATTTATATAAGCTTATTTTATTTATTAAATAAAATTTTTAAACTAAACTATTAATTATTATAATATATTATTATTTATAACTTTAAAAATATTATAAATATTACTAAAATAATAAAAATTTAAAAATAGCAAAAACTATAATATAACTTTATTATTTTTTATAAAAAAGCTATAAAAATTATGCTTAAATAAAATTATATTTAAATATTTATTGCTTATTTAATTATAATATTTTATAATATATTTAGTTTAGTTTTTTTATGTTTATTATATTTAAATTTTATAAACAAAAAATTATTATATTATTTTAGTATATTTTAATTTAATAGCTATTTATTTAATATTATATTTATAATATTATTATATTAGTTTTAAAAAATTTAGTAATATTATTTTAACTTATTTTAAAAAAAAATATTATATATTAAAATAAACTAACAATTTTTTTTTATATATATATTTAAATATTAATATAAAATAAAGTATAATTATAAGTATAACTATTTAAAGTTAATTTTAATAGTTATTAAAAAATTATAATTTAGCTAATTTTAATAAATATATTAAATATTAAATATTAAAAAGCTTTTAAAATTAAACTAAAAAAAAAGTTTTTTTATTTTATTAAAAACATTTTAAACTTAAAAATTGCTATTTATATATATAGTTTAATTATTAATTATATAATTTTTTTTAAAATTAAGCTATAAATAAATAATATTTTTATAAATAATATAATTTTTATTTAGCTAAAACTATATTTTATAAGCATTTTAAATATAAATAAAGTTATAAATTTTTTAATAAATTATTAAACTATATATTATATAAACTATAATTTAGTTTGCTAATTTATATTAATTAAATAGTTTTATTACTATTAGTTTATTAATATATATTTAATAATAAATTAGCAGTTTTATTTTTATTAAATATTTTATTAATAAAAGTTTTTTATAATTTAGTAATTATTAATTTTACTATATATATATTACTATTATTATTTAATTTTTTTATTTTTTTTATTATTTTTTTATAAGTATAAATTAGTAAATTAATAGCTTTAAAAATAAATAATAAGTTTTTTTATATTTATATTTTAAAATATTATTATTAATATTATAATATTTATAAAATAATATTATACTAATGCTTAAAGCAAAATTTTTAATTTATAATTACTATATATAAACTATAGTTAAAAACTTAAATAATTAATAGTTTAAAAATAACTTTATAATATAATTAAAAGTATATTAATTAACTAGTTTATATTGCAAAAAATAATATAGTATAAATATATATTAATATAAGTATATATTTTAAAACTAAACTTTTAAAATTTTAATTATTTATTAAAATTTTATATAAAGTTAACTTTTAAAACAAAAAACTTTGCTTGTTAAAATTGCTATATTTTTTTTTAATAAATAATAATATTAAGCTATTTATAAAAATATATTGCTTTAAGCTTATTATAACTAAAGCTTAATATTATATTTTATTAAATATAAAAATAAAAAATTTTTTAGTTTATATTTAATATTTTTAATATTATTTTTTTTTTTATTAAGCTAACATTTAACTATATTATATAAAGCTTATTTATTATTTTTATTATAAATATAATATTTTATATTATAATTAAATTAAAAGTATATTAATATTATTAAATTAATATTTATATTTATAAACTATAATACTATAAAAATTTTTTTGTTTAAAAAAATTTTTTTTAAAACTAAAACTTAACTATTAAAATAAAACTATTATTATATAACTATATATATTAATTTTTTTTTTAGCAATTTAAAAGTTGTTTTAAGCTATATAATAAAAACTATAAATTAACTTTTTTTATAGCAATAAGTTTTTTAATTTGCTATATTTTAAAACTAGCGTTTTAATAATGTTTAATTTTAGTTTTAGTAGTATTAAAATTATATTTATACTTTATAAAGTTTTAGTTTGCTAAATAATACTATAAAGTTTAAATGCTAATATATAGCTTAAATAAATTTTAAAATTTTATAATAATTTTAATTTAGTTAAAATTTTTTTAAATATATTATTTTTTAATTTAAACTTAATATAGCTTAAAATTAATTAGTATATTTTTATTTATAAAGTTTAAACTAAAATATTAAAAACTTAAAAACTTAATATTAATATAAAAAGCTAAAAATTTTTATATATAGCAAGCTATATAGCTATAAAACAACTAAACTAGCTAAATAGCTTTTTTAGACTTATTAATACTATTAAGCTGCTTTATACTTTTATTTTAAAGCTATATAAGTAAACTAGCTTTTATATTTAGCTAAAAAAACTTTTATATTATTTTTTTAACTTTTAGTTAAATTAAATAAAAAGTAAAATAAAGCAAAATATTTAGTATAACATAAAAATTTTTTTAGCTATAAAAGCTAGCTTTTTTAAATAGCTTTTAAAAAAATAAATAGCTATAAATATTAAACTTTATATAAATAGCTAATTTTAGTACAAAAATAAATTAAAATAGCTTTAATAATATTTTATAAAAAAATTTTTATATTAAAACTAATATTTATATTTATTAAAATTAATAAGCTAATAAATATACCGGTTAGCATAAAAATGTTTAATAACATTAAATAATAAATTAATAAATAAATTAGCTTAACTAAGTTTATACTATATAAAATTAGTTAAGTTAATTTATTTACTAGCTTATATAATGTTTATTTAGCTTAATTAATTTTTTATTTATTTATTAAAACATACTATATTATATTTATTTTTAAAATAATAGCTTTATAAAATAAAAACTTATTTTTATTTATATATAATTAGTAGTTTAAATTTAATTTTTAATTTTAATATAACTAAAAAAAAAAAAAGCAAAAAACATTAATTTATTAAGCTAAATATTGCTATACTAGTTTAATAATTATTAATAAAAAAGCAATTATTTATTTATTATATTTTTTTTTATACTATTTTAAAAATATAATATATTAAAAAAACATTAATATATTTACTTTATAGTTTAAAATAATTAATATTTTTGCTTTTTATATTTATAATTTTTTTTTATTTTTTTTTAATTTTATTAGCTAGCTATTTTTAAAACTTTTGTATATTTTAAATTTAACAATTTAAAACTAGCAACTTTTTTTACTTTTTTATTAACATAAATAAATTTTTATTATATTTATAATTACTTTTATAAATAAATTAATAAATAAGTTTAAAAAAAAAAATAATAATGTTTATAATTATAAAGCTTATTTAACTTTTTTTTTTTTTTTTATTTACTTTTAAAGCTTTTTATATTATAAAATATTAAACAAGCTTTAATAAGCAGCCTAAGTTTATAATTATTTATATACTAAAAATAAACATTTTTTAAACAACTAGCTTTAATTATATTTTTATTAAAGCAAACATATACTTAATATAATAACTAACTATATAGCAAAAATATTGCTTGCTAATATATTTTAAAGTTATTATATACTTTTTTTATATACTTTTTAATTATAATGCAAAATTATATAAATAAAACTAATATAGCTAATAATATTAATTTTAATTATTATAACTTAAAAATAAACTAATATAAGCTTATATAATATTTTTTTAAACAAAAACAGCAATAATAAGTTTAATAACTAAACTATTTTGCTAAAAAAATTATATTATTGCTATATAAAAATCTAAAAAGCTAATGTAAAGTTTTTTATTATATTAATTATAACTATAAAAAAAAAATTATATACTATATTAATGTTTAAATTTAGCTAAAAAAGCCTAGCAAAAAACCAAAAATAAATTTTTAACGTTTTTATTTTTATATATAACTAAAAAACTTAAAAAATTTATACTAGTATAATTTATTATATATATGCTAGTTTTAGCAATAACAAGCTATTGTTTACTAAAAAAAAACGTTATATAATAATTATATTAGCTATTTTATTTAAAGCAAGCTTAATTAATAAAAAAAATTTTACTATACTTATAAAAAGCTATAAAAAAAAATATATATAATTATTAAAAAACTAGTAAATTTAATTAAATAAAAAATAAAAAGCTAAGCTTTAATATATATAATCGCTATATTTATAAATTAAAAACTTATATATAAATAGCTATATAATAGTAAAGCTATATTTTTGTTTATATATAACTAATTAAAAATATTATATTAAATAATTTTATATATATATATATATATTTATTTATATATACTATTTATAATACTACAAATATATAATGCTTGCTAGTTAATAGCATAAATATATATATATATAAAACAAAAATTAAAATAGCTATATAATACTAAATAAAAAAATATAAACATATATATATATAATAATAAAACGTTATATATAAAACTATATATAAAAAAGCAGGGCTTATTTTATATAAACTAATTACTAGCTATAAACTTAACAAAACAACTAATAAGCAAAAAAAAAAAAAAAATAAAAATAAAAAAAAAAAAAGCTTTATTTATACTATTTATAAAACTATTCTATTTATTATTATATATATTTTAAACAAAAGCTATTATATATAATAGTAGTATAAAATAAAACATACTATAATACTAACATAAGTAATAAAACTTTAATTATATTGCAAATATAAACTGCAACTTAGTTTTTAAACTATATTAAATTAGCTAGCTTAATTTACTAATATATAGTATTTTCGCTAATAATAATAACTATTTATTTAATAAATTAGCATAGTATAGTTTAATATATAAATAGCTATATATTAGCAATATTATAAAAATAAACAAAATACTAAATAATAACTTGCTAAATTAAAGCAAAAATAAAATGCTACTTTAAAAAATAAAGCTAGTAATTAAATAATATTTTAAATATATAATTTTTTGTTAAATCGGCAAACTAATAACTTATAATATTAATATTTAAACTTAAACTAAATTAGTAACTTAATATAACAATAAAACTAAAGTTTAATAATAGCTTAATAGCTTTAAGTATAACTATAGCAATAATAACAATAAATTAATACTAATAAAAACTTTTAGTGTTATATAAAAATAAAAAAAATATATAGTATATAGCTTAAATATTAGCTATAAGTTTTTATTTAAACTAAAATATTAAAATATATACTAGCTATTTAATGCTACTAAAAATAAAAGCATAAATTAGCAATAATTATAAATTGCAATAAAAAAAAAATATAACTATATAAAAGTATATATTAAATAGCTTTAATAAATATAACTATTTAAACTAATTTATTTATTAAGCAAACTATATTTAGTATAAATATATTTAACAAATAAAAGTATTAACTATATATATAGCAAGCATTACTAGTTTAAGCGCAATATATTAATATAATAAAATAATAAAATATAAAAATAACAATTAGTAAAAAAAAATTAATATATAGTTAACTAATTAAGTTAACAGCTAACAAACAATAAAAATAAAAAAGTTAAATAAGTTATACTTAATTATACTAAAAAAGCTTAAGTTATTTAACTAGCTTAAATAGTAATAATATATAAATAAAAGCTTAAATATAAAAAATATAAAATATAAGTAAAAAAAATTATTAAATTTAGTAATAAACTAAAAAAAAAAATTAAATATATTAAATTATAATATTTAAATATAAGCTTTTAGCTTTTAATTAAAAAGCGCTATTTAAATTATATAAATAATATAGCTAAAATTTAATAGCTTATATACTTAAAAATAAATTATATATTAAAATTTTAATATAATTTATATTTATTTATTTTAATAAAAGTATAATAGGTATATTAAATAAGTGTTAGTTTTATATAAAGTGCTAATTTTTAATTAAAATTTTTTTTTAAAAAAAAAAAAAAAAAAACTTATTGTTTAAAAATAAAAAAATAAAAAAAAAATAACTTTTAATAATTTAGCAGCAATTTTATTGCTTATTAGCGTTTATATTAGCTTTTTTAGCTTTTTTTTTATTAGCTTTTTTATTAGCTTTTTTATTTTTTCTAGCTATAAAATTTTTGTTTTTAAAATTAAAAAGCGCTTATATAGCAGCTTAATATTAACTGCTAGTTAGCTGTTATTTAGTTATTATTAATATTTAAAAAAAATTTTAATTTATAATAATAATATAAACTTTTTTAAAGTTTACAACTGCTTTTTAAAAAAAGCTTAGCTTGCTAATAATAGTTTTAGCAATAATAATAGTAGCTTTAATAGTAGTAATAGCATACTTTAAAGCTAAAAACTTATATTTTTACTATTTAGCAATAGTTTTAGTAGTAGTAATAGTAGCTTTTTTAGCTAATATATTAGCTTTGTTTTTTTTGCTTTAAAAGCTGCGCTAAATAAATATTTAAAACTTTTTAAAAGCTTATTAAGTAGTTAATAAATTATTATATTAAAACTAAAATATATTTATTATAAAAATTAAGCTATTAGTAATAGCAAAAATAAGCTAAACAAATTTAATATTATAATTTTTTAATATATTAATTAGCTATAAATAATTAGCAGCTATATATAATAAAGCATAAATTAATATAAATAGCAATATAAGTTTTAAAATAGTTTTTGTAATAAGTATATTTAATACTAGCAGCTATTAATATATTAGTATTTATTAACTATTTATAACAATCTAAAATAAACTTACACTTAGTAAATTATATAACTATGTATATAATAAAAAAATAATAAAATAATCGCACTATTAATAAGCTTTATGCACTTTACTGCATATATATATAACTATATATATTTATATATAGCTATAAGCTATTTTTATATTTTTTTTTTTTTTTTTTTTTAGCTTAAAATTTTTGTTTATAAAATTAATAAACTAGTATTTTGCTATATAATAATTATAATATTATTTTAAGCTTTAAAATTTATTTATTAATAAGCATTTAATTAAATATATATTTTTTATTATTTTATATAACTAGCAAAATATAAATTAGTTATTTTAATAACTATAATTTTAATTTAATTATAATTATAATTTTTACTTTAATAACTATAATTTTAACTTTAATTATAACTATAACTTTAAATTTTATTAAACTTTATATTTAACTAATATTTTAGTACTAAGTTATTTATAAAAAAAGCAATTTATAGCAACTATAAACAATTTAAACAAATAATTAATAATCTATTTGCTTTTATTAAAACTAACAAAAAAAAGTTTTATAAAGTTTTAATTTTTAGCTATAAAAGCAAAAAAATTTAAATTAATATTATTAATAACAATTTTAAAATAAAACAATTTAATAAAAATATTTTATTAATATTTATTAGTAAAAATAATATAATAAACTAAGCTATTATTTAATTAATAGCTAGCAATAATAAAAAAAAAACTAGTTATAATATAAAATTATTTATTTTATAATAAAAAATTTAATAGCTATATAAGCTACTAAGCTAGCAAACTTTTACTACAGAAAAATATATAAATAATATATTTTTAAAAAATATTAATTTTGTTTTTTATGCTAAAAAAATAGCTATATAGTTAGTATTTTAGTTATAAACAGTTTATAAAAATAAATAGTACTAATAATATAAAAATAAAACAAAAGCTAAAGCTAAATATTTAAATAAATTTAATAGCAATAAAAATAAGTTTAATATTTAAATATATAAGCTAGCAAATAAGTTA
>JAJKKK010000116.1:0-92041 GCA_022432375.1 Nemania sp. FL0031 | reverse complement strand
GCCTAGGTTTAAATGGTTTTTACTATATATAGCCCTATAAATATACTGTTAAAGCTTTTTATAATATAGTTTTTTTTTTATGTATTGCTTTAGGTAGCAATAAACCTAAAGTTTAACTATTAAACAAATAATTACTTTTTTAAATTTATTAATATAAATTTTTATAATTTAGTAAAAACTATAGTTATTTTAGTTTAAACTTAATTATTAAATTTAAATTAATAATATATTTTAAATTTAATTTTACTAGTTTTTTTTATAATATTAGCATAAAATAAACTATTAAAATAAAGCTTTTTTTTTATTTTTATAAACGTTATAAATAGCTTTAAAAAAAACTATTATTTAAATAATAAGCTTTTTTAAATTAAATATTTTTATAAAAACTTATTTATTATAATTTTATTAAAATTTTTTAATATTTTTTTTAACTAAAAAGTTTAATAAAAAGTTAAATTATTAAAATATATAATAATATATTAAAAGTTATACTTAAAATATTAAACATTATTAAAATTTTAAAAAAATATAATAATAAATTTAAGCTATTATTAAATAAAACATTAAAACTTATATAAAAATTAAATTAAAATAAAAAATTAAAAAATAAAAATATTAAAATAAATAATTTTAAAAATAAAATATAAAAAAAAATAAAAAAAATAAAATAATAATAAATAAAAAAATAAATAAAAATTAAAACTTAAAACTTAAAATAAACAAAATATAAATAAATAAAATAAAAGCTATATATATAGCTATAATTTTAATAAAAATATTTAATATTATAGTTATAGTTTAATTTTTATTAAAACGTTAAATATATAACGCTTGCTTTTTTTTTACACCTAGTTATTTTTATACAATAAAGTTAGTTATAAATATATAGTTATTATTATATAGTTATTTATATAAATAATATAAATATAATATAAATTTTTAATAACTTTACCGAAACTATTTTATATGGCTGTTTATTATGCAATAAGCGTAGCTTTAAACTTTTAACATATACGCTAAACTAAACTTTTTTTTATTATTTGCTAAAATCGCTAGTAATATATAAAAAAAAAAACTAACATGCTTAATTGCTAAACTTTAGCCAAAAAGGTAGCAAAAAAGTAGCTGTTTTAAGCTTGCTAACTAAACTTTATTTAATATATTATATATACTTAAATTTAAATAAAAATACTAACTACGAAAATAAAAAATAAGCAAAAGCTTTGCTTATAAAGCAGTTATTTTTTTTACTTTTTATTATTATTATTATAATTATATTTTTATTATTATTATACTTTTTATAACAATTAATATAAAAATTTTTTTTAATAGCCTTTTTAAATATTATTATAGCTTTAAAAAAACTTATTATTATTACTACTATTAATAACTATAACAAGGCCTAAAAATATAGCTTTAGCTATAGCTATTTTTAAACTACTAAAAGCAGTTAAAAAATTAAGCCTATAAAACTTAAATAATTTTAACTATAATTATAAAATTTATTTTATTTTAATATATAACTTTATATATTTAAATAATTGTTAATATTTAATAATTTTTAAAGCTATAAAAAAATATAAAATATAATTAAAACAAATAAACAAAACTAACATTAATATTATAAAAATTAAAAAAAAAGTTTTTATTAAAACACTTTAGAAAATTAACTAGTATATAAATTAGTTAACTTATTATATAGCAGTAAGCTAAATAGCTTTAATAGGCTAAATAGCTTAATAGCTATAGCTTAAAATAAAAATGCAATAAAAATGTTTTTGCAGCTACTGTTAACTATTTAAAGCTTAATTAAAAAGTATTATTGCTATGCAAACAAAAAAATGCAGGTTTAATATTAAAAAAAAAAGCTATTTTTAGCGTTTTAGCTTTTATTATAAAGATTGAAAATTTGCAAACTTTATATAAAAAAAAAGGTATTAAAAGCGTTATTAATAGCTAACTAACAAATTGCGACTTAATAAAAAGCTTAGTAAGTTGGTTAGTTAGTAATAAACATTCGATTATATTATAATATATAAAATACAAATTGCTAAATAACTATAAATAAGCTAAAGCTTATAAAAATATTTAATATAAAATATATAATATTTAATAATTAATAAAATTAAATTATATATTTTTATTTTATTTAGCTTATAATTAAAATATATTATAAAAAAATAATATAATAATAAAAATTATATATTAAAATTTTATATTTAATAAAAAGCTAAATAAATAAATAAAAAAGTAAATTAATAAAAAAATAAGTTAATAAAAAAATAAAAAGCTATAATATATTATTTTTAAATAAAAATAAATATTTTTTAATTAACTTATAATAATATTAATAAAAAATTAAAAACTATAAATAACTTTTGTTTTATTTATTTTATAAACTTATTTATTAAAAATAAAAACATATTAAAAAAATAATAAAAAAAAATAAAATTTATATAAAAAAATATTATTTATATTTTTTTATATAAATAAATAATAATATAACTATATAATAAACTTAAATTAACTTAATATATAAATATTATTTTAAAAATAATAATATATTATTAAAAGCTTATTTTAATTATAAAATTATAAAAATAATTATTTATATTTTTTAAAATAATATTTTAAATAATATTTATAATTTAAAAAAAATATAAATAAATATTTAAAAAATATTTAATTAAATATAATTAAACTAAAAAAATTTTTAAAAATTTATATATTAAAAACTTTTATAATTAAAAGTAAAAAAGTTTTTATTTTTATTTTATTATTATTTTTTAACTTTTTTTAATTAAAGCTATTAAAATAAATATAGCTTTATATAATTTTAATAGCAAGTTATATTATATTAAATTAAGTTTTAAATAAAAAATATATAAATAATTTAATATTTTATTTAGCTTTTATTATAAATAATTAAAATATTTTAATAATTTAAAGTTATAATTAAAATAAATATTATATAAATAATTTATTAATTAAACATTAAAATATATTAAAATAAAGCTAAAATAAATATTAAAATAAACATTAAAATAAATTTAAAATATATATATTTTTTTTAAGCTTAATTATATATGCTTAAAGCTTTAAAAAAATAAACTATTAATTTATTTTTTAAGTTTTTTTGTTTTGTTAAATTATTTTTTAAGTTTTTTTATTTTATTTAGTTATTTTTAAAGTTTTTTTATTTTATTAAATTGTTTTTTAAGTTTTTTTATTTTGTTTAATTATTTTTAAGGTTTTTTTATTTTATTAAATTATTTTTTATTAAAATTAATAACTATATAAAAATAAAAAAGTTTTATAAAAATATTATATATATATATATTTTTTTAATTTAATTATTAATTTGCTAAATTATTTATTATATAATTTATATATTTAAAATTAATATAATTAATATATTTATAAATTAAAATATTTAATTTAATAGCTATAAATATATTTAATAAAGCTTATAAACTAAAATATTTAATTTAATAACTATAAATATATTTAATAAAGCTTATAAATTAAAATATTTAGTTTAAAAATTATAAATATATTTAATAAAGCTTATAAATTAAAATATATAAATTAATAACTATAAATATATTTAATAAAAACTATTAAATAATTAAATATAAAATATATATTTATATTTTTTAAAACTTATAAAATTTTTATATAGCTTATATAAATAAATAAACTAGCAAATTATTTATTTATATAAGCTATATAACTAAAATTATTATTATTTACTAAAGTAAATATTTTTAATGTTTTAATAATAAAACATTTATATTTATATTAAAATATTAAAATATTAATTTATATATATATATTATTTTATAAATAAAAAATAATAAATAAATATTAAAAAATAAATATATAAAAAAAAATATATATATATATATATAAAAAAAATAATATATAAAAAAAAAAAATATATATATATATATATATAAAAAAAAAATATATATATATAAAAAAAAAAAAATAAGTATAAAATTAAATAAACAAATATAAAAATAAGTATAAAAATAAATAAATAAATATAAAAATAAATATAAAAATAAATAAATAAATATAAAAATAAATATAAAAATAAATAAATAAATATAAAAATAAATAAATAAATAAATAAATATAAAAATAAATATAAAAATATAAAAATAAATAAATAAACATATTATTTTTAAATAAAATAAGCTTGTTTTAATCTAATAAAATATAACAAAAAAAAAAATTTACGCTAATGTTTTAAATAAAAAAAAAGCATTTTTTAATTAAATTATAGTAATAGCAGCAAAAAATCAAAAACTATAAGTAACCTTCGTTTTACTTATTTCGTAAACTCATTCGTTAAAAACAAAGGCATAGCTAATTACTAGTAGAAAATTACTTCTAGTAAATACTATGGCCCCACCCCTACATAGTGTATAAAGCAGGTGCCTACAGCCCTGGTGCCACATCTATGGCTCTATTCTTGGGGGTTCGAAAATTTATCTTAAGAAAACTCAGTAGGAAACGAAGCCATCAACAGGTCCTTGCATCAGATTCGCCTGATGTACAACCAGCGACGGCCGCGAACAATGGATGAACTTCCAACTCGAGGGCAGATTACGAAGGACACGGCCACGCTGCGCATCTCTCGACAAATAAAGAACATCGGTCTCGTATACAAGCTACAACGCCAATTGGTGAACGAATTCTATCGCCTGTCCACAGCGAGAAGGAGGTTACAAGTCAGGCAGCTATAGCGCCATCGCCAGCATCTAGCGCACAAGTCGCCATTCCCAGTCCGAAAATCTCTCTTTCTCTCCTTTTTGTTCAAGAAAAAAAAAATTCTAGATAGAACTACCTTTGGGCTAACTTTCGAAGATCCTAAAGCTAACGAGAATCCGCCTTCGGGTCTCGATGAGTTTGAAGCTGACACTATGCCACCAAAGCCAGAGGCGGATCCTAGCCTAGGTCAAGATTTAGGTAGAAGAAATAAGCCGGAAATTGTAGAGGAAGCTTGCGGCCAAGGGCTCTATTCTGACTCGTTCCCCGACATTGCAGCGCGCGAGTATGTTGGGTGCTTCAGCCTAGCCCAAGCCCGAGAAAGACTTAATCAACCTCCTCCGCTGGAGGACACGTCACTGAGATATTGACAACGAATGCAGGTCGCAGCTGCGATAAAGCGACAGGCCGGTATTGATCCTGCTGAACAAATGATATCTGTTAGTTCCGGGGACCACTTCCGCCCTGGTTGCGCCTGTGCGAAATTGCACATTCGATGTGGCGATTCAGCCGTGATGGCTAGCTCACAAGCCCCTCGGATGCACGCGTGGCGCCAAGAGATAACTGTGAATTATTCACTAGAGGAGTTGAGAAATTCAGCAGAAACTGGTTGCTGGTTCTGCTCGATTATTTATGGTGGCATAAAGGCTTGTCCACAGTGGGATGGAAACCGGATGGAGATGACTTCCCTTCGAAAATCGTGGCGAATTGAGGCGGGATCACTTCAAAATCCTGGATGCCAAATAGAATTGTTTGGGCAAAAGGACCCGGCGCTTGAATTCTATACCCAAACTGGAGGTATAGTTAATATCTACCGTCTCTCAAGTATAGATTCTCAACTTGCTAATCTTGCATAAAGGCGCCCCATCGAGATGCGAGCTACTGCAAGTTCAACAAGAGTTTCCGGTGCCAAACGTTATATCCATTCTTCAAGACTATGTTCTAAAGAACCGCAGGGATTGCGATCGGCTTCATACCTGTGAAGCCTCGAAGGGTTCAGAAATGCCGACTAGGCTGCTCGACATAAAGGTATCGTTAGGAAAGTATGCCATTCAACTTTTAGAGACAAAAGACTTAGTAGAAAAGGAACCATACGTCACGCTCAGCCACTGCTGGGGCAAGAGTCCAACTGCTAAAACCACTGATTCGACGTTAGACAAGATGAGGCATGGTGTTGATTGGTCTGTGTTGCCACAAACATTTAAAGACGCAATCGCGGTCACCCACCTTCTAGGATACCGGTATTTGTGGATAGACGCCCTTTGTATTATTCAAGGAAATAAGATAGACTGGGAGTACGAATCGGCTAGGATGAACCAAGTCTACGCCAATTGCGATCTAATGTTAAGTGCTGATCGGGCTATAGATAGTAACGCGGGGCTATTTGCGAGTTCTCAGCTTACGTTGAATCCTGGGAGCCTCTAGTTAGCAAAGACACCCAACAAGGCACCCGAGTACGGTTTCAGAAGAGACACCGGGTTGCTGGCTCGATGTTTGCTAACGAGGCCGAAGGCCTACACATCGCCCCGCTCCACACGAGGGCGTGGTCTTTCCAGGAATTTCATATGGCTCCGAGAATCCTGCATTTCTGTATTGACGAGCTGCAATGGGACTGTAACGGAGGGCAAGATTGCCAGTGCGGATTACTCAACGAGTCTGGCGGCGGGCTTGGCGGTCTCGGTACGAACGATAAGTCTTTCCTTGAAAAACACCGTTCAAAGGCGAACAGCATAGTGAGGGAGAAAGCGAGCATTTGGCGAATTATTGTCTATCGGTACTCCTCAAGGATGCTTACCAACTGGACGGACCGCTTGCCCGCGATTTCTGGGCTTGTGAAGCAGTTCATCGCCGAAAAAGCCGGGGAGAGTGGTGGTATCATACCAGTCTCGCAGGAACCCGAATTTTCAATTCAACCATCGGACGCCTGTCTTCCCTTTAATAAAGTCGACCTCGGAACCTACCTTGCCGGATTGTGGTCGAATGATATTAAAACCGGGCTATGCTGGCGCGTGGAAGATGATCACCGGCCGCGCAACTCCTTCTACGTTGCACCCTCGTGGTCCTGGGCGTCAGTCCACGGACGCGTGAATTGGTCAGAGCCTGCGGAAGGTGCTTTTGAAATTGAAGATCCAATCTGTATTCCGGATGGGATAGATATAACCGGGGCTGTATCAAGAGGCCAGCTTACGTTATTTGGGAGCGTTATTCCCCTGCAGCTTGTCCTTTGCAACCAGCAACCCAGATCCTGGACCTGGTATTCCTGCATGCTTGTTAGGGGCTACAATCCCGATACTGGAGTCGACGAAGACCTTGAAACTTTTCATCCCGATGTGGTACCTGAATTTCCACTGAACCACCGTTTTGGACATTACTATCTTTCCGACATCCCTTCGGAAGGCCACGTGGTGATAGATTCCGATATCCAGGGGGTGATGATGTCGAAAACCGTCGTGCTTGTTCCTAGACCGTCAGCGGGCGAGGGCACTTTCGAGCGTATTGGTATAATTGACTATAATATTACTAGTGGGGAGACACTGGATAAATCTAAGTTCTTCCGATATTCCCAGAGGAAAAAGTTGGTAATAGTATAGGCTCCGCGCATGCACTTGGAGAATTACATGAACATTGCCGTTTCTGCTTCCTGTTTCTCCAGCTGTCTCGTTGTTCCTCTAATTATTCCAACTCGCTGTGTGCCATCCTAAATATCGCTTTCATCTCAAAGGGTAGCTTTCGACTTGGACCTCTCTATCTCCAGCCATAAGGGGAACATAGGCAATTCTATACGTCCAATTTGATATCTTGGAACTGCGGACTAGTCTAATGATCTATCCCCACGACCAACAAATGGCATGGGTGTGATAATATTCAAACTCCTAAACTCCCCTCGTCACCTTGTCGACTGAATATTTCGACGACCCCGTTATTCGCCTGCTTGCAATCAATTGACCTATTAAATTCTCATTTAATTCAACGATACTATGCTTTATTGTATAATCACCGACTAGGAACCTGACGATTAGACCACCATTAATAAGCACATGATGCCACAAGTATTTTATCCAAAGTTTATCCAAAGTCCATTATTATATCAAAGGGGCAAATTATTCAGGAAACCTACTTTTTAGAAGTCAACGCCAAATTGTCGATTCGAATTCTTCGGTGGCTACTTAAACCGGGGGCATTCTTGTTATGAATTCCTGCCCTAAATACAATAAATACACAGTTTTGACATCTTAGAATGTAGGATCACGTAGTAGTAGTAGTGAAAAGTCGATAGATTCATTACATTTTCTATCCTTTAAGAATATCACAGGCGCGCATAAGTATAGTTATCATAAATGCTCCATGCCACCGCGATAAAATTAAACAAGGCTGCCCTTCTTAGACACTAGATATATAATCTGCGATATAGCTCTCTATTGCCGGACATATTTATTGAGCTGATGAGGCTTCCTGCAGCCAGGTTGACGTAATGACTCCTCTAAAGAGGGTGTCTCTGAGGCCCGGAAACTCGCTTTCTATATATTTCCTCTCAACATCATCATCTGAAAGCTCTTCGTATGGTGATATACTTAGTATGATTAGAATAAAGCATTGATCCAAGGGCGAATAAGCCCTTTTTAACGTTGCAGCCTTCTTCGTTTCAGATCGGGATCCGGGACTCGGTAATATCTCATAATAGGACAGACCGTCACGCAAGATCCATCAAGGGACAAGCCTAGGAAATCAGATATTTTCCGACCAAGGTTCTAATCAAGGAGAAGGCCATTTGGCCCAATATTACGGTTGGTGATGCCAGAAAAATACAAAAGCTCACCGGCATCAGCAGCTTCCAATGCCTAAGACGTCCTATAAGCCAATAAAATCTCCCTAACGTTACACATCCCGTAATCTTGTAACGACCCGTTCTCCATATACTCTAATGGGATCTTGTGCGTGGTGGGGGCTCAGTGTTTCATCCTGACGAGGCGAAGGTGCTCTCTGAGTGAGTCATTGATATATTGAAGCTTCGATATGCATCCTTTTTAGGCACCCTATTCCCTTTGGTCGCCTGCCCGTTAGTGTTTAGTGATGTCGCCGGACGGGAGGTGCTAGACTCAACCCGTTATACAACCGATTATAGTCACGGGCTTTCCCAACTATTACGATGACGTCGTTAGTTGGTATATAGTGATACCTCCTTTAGTTTGGATTTCGGAACGGCGATGTCGGGGAAGTGAATAAATCGGTGCGAAGGTTCTACAGGGGCCTTCTTGTGCTGCCGATTGTCTACCTGCTTTAAGTTTTTTGACGTTGAAGAACTCAAAATGATGCACCAATAATTATTGGAGTCAATTGCTTGGGGAAATTGACTTGAAAATTGGGAATATTTAAGCTTGATATTTATCTCTAGTGTCTCTAGCATCCTTTTTGCTCCAATCTATTATCTTTCGGCATATATGGTACATCTGGCGACCTGCAGGATGGGGGCCATTCCTCTTCCCCGCCCTTCCTCTTCACCCTTGGGATGAGGATATTAGCGAGTTTATCTTTATCTTTACGTTTCCTCCTTGCTTCATAAAATTCGAGATTGTTGCGTAATCACTCCAAGATCTCCTCTCTCCTAGATTGATCCTACCGTCTCGGCCCGGCTGTTTGAAGCCTTCCCAATGAAAGCGATGATCACATGGTTACACTCATGATTTCAATTACTCGGACATTGTACTACCGCACCTCACCCATTATATTCCATCAAATCACGAAATTAATGCAAAGAATAAGAGGCGTACTCGCCCAAGATCGCAGCCTGCATGTAATATACGTAAGGACAACATGCATAGGGCAGCTGGTGGCGGGTAGTCCCGTTCGATGGTGGGCCGCCCCCACGAAATACCTAGTAGCAGGTCCCATTCCCGGGGGTACGCTACAATGTCAGGATGTCCATGATCACCTGATTAGGGCGAATCCTGTCGGGGAACTTATTTAAGGTGTGATTTTAGGGAGAGACTTTAACATGTATCTAGAGGTGTATCGGGCGGTGGCGGCGACCTACTATCACATCGGTAGGGTTGCGTTGAATCCTTTGGACATGGGGTCTCCTAGAATAAATCTAGGAGTCAGATTGTAAAGCACTGAAGTGAAACGTGTTCGGAGGAGTTTCGACCGAATTCAAGCATGCAACAATAATCGAAAAGGGGGCTTGGTATTATGGGTGTTCATTATCTAGGTGCCTAGCCCCCCGGGTTTTCTCTGCAGCTACGCCAGCTAACCTCAAGGTGCAGATATTCTTTCTCTTCCTCCTCTTGCGGGGGGCGGCAAGACTAGTTCCCACTACAATGACTAGGATACATCATGGGATATACCTACCAATATTATACAAGCGAATCTACGGAGTCCGCATCTGACGAGACGCAAATAGGCTTCGGCATACAGGCACTATCAACTACAATAACGCCTGCGCTCACTACGACCTTCACACCACCTCCCGAGTGTAATACACCCTTCATATACGACAACTTCGACACGACTTACTATGCATATTATCCCCCACTCTTGATTAGTTCCTTTCGTGGAAATCGAGATCCCAGTACATTCCAATGCTTGCCAGAAACCACCTCTGCTGATGGGCCGGATGGAGTGTATAAATACAACCCAGGGCTGTTCTGCCCCGAAGGGATGACTACTGGCACCAGCATTGGGAACATATTTATCTGCTGTCATAGGTGTGTTCACCTCCTATCCACAACGTAGCGTCGATAATTGATATCAATGTGCCAGTGACTTGACTTATTCATCGTCTCAGGGATCCGAAGAGTGCATCGGGACCAAGACAATAGGGGTGGGCTTTACAGGGTACGATAGTGGAGAGGTAGGTATCATAGAGGGAATCACTTCCTTCTCGTCCGCAGACAATATGACAGTGGAAGTCTACGCTTCACCCGTCTCTCTCATCTCGGAACTCGTTATCGGAAGCACATCTACTGTTTTCTTTGGCAGTATGTCAGTTGCTTCAAACACCCCCAAAACTTCAAATTCTCCCAGTCCAAGCCCAATTAGCTCAGGTGCAAGAGCAGCGAGCCATACTGGACTTAAAGTCAAGGCTAGCTTAGGAGCGATCGTGCTGGTGCTCATACTTCTCGCGCTGGGCTATGTCCTCCTAACCCGCTATCGCCGAAAGCGACTTGCTAGCCATTGCCAACCCTCAAATCAACCTTCATCAACGCCCGATAGGATGGAAGCAGAGGCGATACTGAAAATACGTCAGAAGAGGAGCCTACCTGAGCTCCCCATGGTGGAACTACGGGCCGAGCTTGATGGAGTACAGATTGAAAGTCGCGGGCCTGGGATATATGTGTGGAAACCTGAGCTCGAGGGTACAGCAGGAGTAGCTGGTTCAGTGGGTGTATACGTGAGAGAGAAGGCCGAGTTAGAAGCGAATCTTAGGAGCTTGGCCAATTCTGTGATGGAAATTAGGCCGGAAACAGCCCCGGAATCTCCTATTGTTGGGTCGTCGTCAGGTCCAAGATATATACCAACGGCTGGGCCCGTCCAAACGTACACGTGAGTCCTCATGCGAGGCGGTTAGACTCGATTTCGGGGCCATGGAACTTAGTGTTGATGAGACATTCGATGATAAACCTGACGATATAGATAGCAACACTGGGACTGCTAGGCAAACTATACTAAGATTTGATGAATAACGACACAGCCCAACTTCATTACGTAACAATAGAGTACAATTGATAAGAAGTGAGCATTCTTGCTGAAGTAGTCGGTAGGTATGAGATATCATAACAGCCATTTACTAACGTAGAATATTTAGCCAGTCTTAAAGAAAATTGATATGAAAGTCATAACTCATCGCCGCAGGGGTTTTCTTAAATGCCCCTTTTAGCCACCGCCGCACTAATAGAGACGCCGTTAGCATTTACTTTCTGCAGAGAATGAATCGTGAGATGGAGACTTACACCGCCGCCGCCGCCACCACCACCACAACCACCGCCTCCTCCGCAACCGCCACCACCGCCACCACCACCGCTGCTATCCCCTCCTCCACAACTAGGGCCGCTCGAAGAACCACACTAATTGCCATGTCAGAGACTTGAGTATCAGGATAATGGATGGTTCTAGACGACTTACAGTATAAGCGGCACCAGAGCTCCCGGCACACGAGCCGGCCGCGGCGCCTCCACACGCCCCCGAAGCAACCGTGCTACCGCATGTCCCAGTAGCACAAGCGCCATAGTACCCGCTGCCGGTAGTAACAGTCGTAGTATCGTAGTATACCGGGCAGACAACGTAGGCCGGGTAGACGTAAGGAGCATATAGCAGATAGGGGGCGCCCCAGTAATAGTAGTAATAGTCGTCTCTGGGAGGCAACTCGCGGCCCTTTCTCTTCGCCCGTTTCCTGGCCTTCTCGTAATTATCCTCTAGTCGTTTCTGGTGCATTAGGTATAACCGATGGTGGATCTTAGAGCGCACCGAGCTGGCTCCGTCCGTGACTCGCACGGCGTTGTGCGCGGAGATGTGGGCGCTGTTGTCGGGAGGGCAGAGCGCTGCACGGCCGGACTTGTAGAAATTGTCGGAAGCTGAAAACAGATAGGAATCACCCGTTAGTAATCATGAGGTTTAGTAGGTAGAATAGTCGTACATACCCTTTCCCTTCTCGCTCTTGAAAATAGGTAGTCTGTCTGCCAAGCTGGAAGTATGAGTGATTCGCACGGATTCGCAGTACCAGCAAGTACATTCCGAGTATACTTCTCCGTAGAGATCTTGGTAGACTCCGCTAGTCCATTCAAACGCGACGGAAAGCTTATTCTCGTCGATCTTGTCGTCATGGTCGATGAATCTCTTTGTCTTCGAGAGTGTTAATTTATAATAGCTAGCGGGACTAAGCTGGTGAGTGTGCCATGCGAGGTCGACATCGAGAGTCGGGACGGCAATCTGGTTTGGGTGCTTGCCCATGATGTCGAGGAAACGCCCGTACTTCGTGATGAGGCGAGCCATTGTTTCGCGTGCGGCTGGGCTGTGTAGCCAATCCATCTATCAAGAATGAGGTGAGAAAATACGTCAAGCGAGGCGTATATATAGCGATAACCATACCTTGTACATTTTCTCCGTGAAAATCGACTGCCGTACCACAGCACCACCTAGTTCTAAGGCAAAGGGGGAGTTGTTTCCCCAGTATCTCGACATCATCTTCCTCACCTGGACTCGAGCTTCTTGACCAAGTCGATAGCTCTTGTCCTTTTCTTTGCCCGTTACATTCTCGACTTCCTTAATTATGTTCGAATCGCCGACCGCCCGTCCGATGATTGCGCGAACCGCATCCATTGACGCAGGTTGGGGGTCGTATAGTTGAGTCCGGAGGTGATATCGAATAAGTCGGTTCGGGAATGTGCGCTGGTGTCTATCCCTTGAGGGTTCGTATACTGGAAGACGTGTTGCCAACCCCGTCCTAGTCTCTAGGAGCGTGCCTGGCATTGGATGCTTATGGGACAGAAGCCTTTTAACATCAGCTGCAAACTGTGCAACCTCGAGGTAGTCTCGTTTGAGTAACTTGCCGCAAGTAGCACAGCTTGTCAAGAAATCAGCATCGCCGTAGCCCTGCCCATCAATCGAGGGGAGTATATCGTGGGAGTCTTCAGGTTTGCCACACGTGGACCATGGAACTATATTGGGTGTGTTACACTCCGGGCACGGCGGAATGACTTTGGTAAATGGATCATCTGCATTGTCCCATTTTCTATTCGTTGTCTCCTCCCATCTTGCCATGCACTCGAGCGACACGTTATAGTTGAACTGGGTGTCGATCGCATCATTAACTAGTTGCCACGGCATCCCGAGATGCCAGGACTCCTTGAGACCACGTCGCATACAGTCCTCGAAATAAGCTCTAGGGTTGAGCATGTGTGCATGCCACACCATGAGAACATCTGTGTAGAAGTCAGTAATTATAGCAATAGTCTAGTACAAGGGCATCTTCATCTTACCAAGGGGCGGTAGCTTAGTGCTGTCTAAAGCGTGACCTTCAAGTTTAGGAGGGGGGTCCGCGAAGCGATTGTATTTAGGGCTTTCCTCCGCCATGTCATTCTCGGTTAGAGGGTCGGGAGAGAAGCTGTTCCACCAAGCTTCATATCGATCAGCAGCTCTAGCAACATAGAGCGCCCATCTCTTCTCACGAAGGAAAGACAGATTCTTTTTAGTTTCGTCGTCGAGCTTCTCAGCGTTCTGCAGTGCTTGGGCGCTCTTCTCATCGGGGAATAGCCGACTGTCGTAGATTTGCCAGAGGCCATCGGTGTACCCAATTGTCTCCTTCAAGTTTTGAAAGGCGAAGAGGAGCTTCAAGTGAGCTAAACATGTGTCTATGGTAACCTCGTCGGCGATCAAAGGGACCGAGAGAGAGGAAAACGCCGAGTTAAGCTGGTCGATATCTTGGCTAGAAATGCCAGTAGTGCCAGCATCATTATAGCTCGGTGGTGCAGCATCCCCATCGTCCGGCACCGTGTCGGCCACCACGGCTTTCTCAAGCTTGCCCATGACAGTAATTCGTTAGGTTCGTAACAGTAAGTGGAGTGATTGATTGTATTGCTCGATTAATTGCCCATAAACTTGTTTGCCAAGGTCGAGTTTTTATATATTTTCTTCCTTTGTCAGCCGTAGCGCTCTGTCCTTGGGTTTAGTTTATAGATGCAGTAGGTAGACTACGCAAGTAAGTACCTACCACATGATATGACTTGAGACTTCCAAATTAGATCACCGATAGGCACCTTGCAGCGGCATGTATGTAATCACAAAGCCGCCGCTTTAGCGCATCGTTTCTAGCCCATGACACGTTAGTGCTGTTCAACGCGCCGCATACATGATTTCAACTTAGAAGCGATCGGAAGCGATCATCGACGAGACATTCTAGGAATAGCATTATGTAGCGATTCTATGCTATACACGCTATGGATTCATTGGTTATTTAATACGAACACCGCCTAATACCGGAGCAGCATATGGGTGAACGGAATGGTTGTGTACATGCTGAGGCGTTGATGGCAATGCATCCCCGCGGCGCAACCCCGACTAAGCCGTTGAGATAACAGTCAACTTGTCGAATGATCAGCTACGTAGCACGCTAAGAAGGGCTTATAGTGGCTATGGGAATGCGCCAAGACTAGCCTATAAATGTTCCACAGCTTCTATGGATTTACTCCTCTAGGGATAGTTCGGGGGAATATGCCTTACAGCTTTCTCAGCCGCAGCAGGTTGCTTGCATTAGCCAGGACGCCATCATTAGTCCAATAATGATGGTCTTAGCATAGCCACCGCCAGCTGGATAGGGTAGGTAGCATACCAATGACAGCGCCGTTATAACTCCTTTTCTACCCAATTCAGTGACCGAGGTTTCATCATCCTGTTAGAATCGCGACAAGAAAAAGCTTCTTTCTTCCCGTCCGGACTTAGGACTAGTCTCTCGGGGCTTATTCTAGGGTGATCATATGCGGGAACCAACCCGCTTTCCGTTAGGTAGCTAGATATGGTTTCCAGGATTTCGATCTTATAGGTACCACTGTATGAATGACACTGAGCTATTAAACACGACATGCATCCATTCTTAAACATCACTCGCCAGAAGCTTCGCTTAAGGGCGGGCACCTATCTCATCACTACACTGCCCACCCTTTGGAAGATGGCATTTCGAGAATGCCTAGACTTCGCATTGAGGTTACATAAAATAAGACCGCGTAATATTGAAAAGATTCAAATGTGCATTTATACGATCAATGTCGTCACCAACGTGGCTTGGCAGAATCCTGGTTGGTAGGTATCACGAAGCACGGCGTCCACAAACAAGCTTGTGGCAGCGCATTAGGTACCTACCTTAACTTATAGTACTTACTCTTACATGAATACCTAGGTTCAATGCGAAAATCTAAGTAACGACTACATCCACCAATCATAAAGCTTCTACGCTGACAATCACTTATGTGGGTGAGAATAGAAAGCGCTTTGTAGCAGAATTGAATTGAATTAAAAATCGATCAATATCGTGCGTAGCTATTCTAGCTATACGAATTGAGAGAAGTCATACGGCATCCGAGTTGCCCCGGGTTTAAAGGCGCTAGTCAAAAGACCATATTAAGACCTGGGACGTCGGTCACCAATTTTGGAAGAGTCCATCCATCCTTAATGTCGCGAAACGCTTATCAGCTTAATAATAATCGTGCCCTGGATTAAAGGGCCGCCGCATTTTCTGCACTCAAGTGTTAGCTTTAGATCCTGTGTTAACTAGAGGGAGGTCATAGGTTTCTCCATGTACTTCAATCATGTCGCCCGAGAAGATTGCGAACTGGTCACACATTCGCGTGGTGTGTTCTACACGAAGCTCCAACCGCAACATACGGTTTTCCAGCTCCGCAAAACGTAAATTCATCGACTCAATCTCTAGACGTGTCAATGGTTTCGTCGCGCCGGGGTCAATCATCCCCGGACTTCCGCTTTTATCTAGTTCTTCTGGCGTGATACCTGACGCATTGCTTCTCTGCATATCGTTGAGCTCGAAGAAGCTCATATCGCTATCGCTGTTGCCGCTACTGCCCCCATTAGTAGCGATATTGGATTTGCTGTCGCCATCGTTATCATCCCTGTCACTGTCGTTTCCTAGGGTGTAGGATTCATCGTCATCATCATCGAAATCGTCATAGTCATCGTCATCGTCCTGAAATAAGTACTGGTCGTGACCGTCGCCTCCAATGCCGAACGCAATAAAAGGTCGCTCGTTCATATTTCGCATAGAATACCCACTTAACTCCTTAGTTCGTTCATCAAGAAAAAGTAACCCGATTTCAAGATAGGATCGAATGTGGTATATGATTCCCCCGGGACCGAAAGTGACAAACTCCAAGTCCATATTGTCGTAGTCGACATTGTAAAAGGGGCGCCCGTTACCAAAATTCCAGATGTTACGCTGATTTATATCCGCGAGCCACGAACCAAACTTTGACAATAGCAGCTCGCCGATGACTAGGCGGGCCATTTCAACTTCATTTTCTATGGCCGGCTGAGCCCAGGGAGACAAAAGTTCTGGTCGAGGGTCCTCGAACCTGTCATCCATGTAGTACCACTCTTCGCTATCGAAAAGGATTTTTTGGCAACGTTTGATCAGATAGTTAAGGCGTGTCAGCGCGAACGGCCAAGGATTTTCAGGAGATGGGGTGTCATATTCGAGCGAGGAATAACGAGTGAGCAATATGATCCAGTTCTCTACGACGAGAAGAAAGCGTCCGTCATATTTGGTACTGTGAGGTGCCTTGCGGATTTCCATGGGGGCTTCTTGTGGGACAAGCCATGACTCCCATTGACTAGAGCACTCGGGAGTTAGTTTTTGCTATCTTGAGCGTCGTTTACGAGGATGTTGGGATTTCCTAGCCACAAGTATCACTAAAAAGGGAAGTCGCTTCTCTAGAAACCGCTGCAACAAAAGAAAAATAACACCGAGAAATACTCACTAGGAATTCATTCCTTTATTGCGTCTATAGATTGCCTCATCAAGTACTTCTTGTTCCTGTTCACTTATAATTCCTTCCGCCTCTGGTTCCTGGGGACTAATAGGCCGTTCGATCTCCATTCCGTCCTCATGTTGCGATGTGCCAGAAGTCGGCATCCCGTGAGGCCTAGGGGAAGTAATCGATGTTAATTCAGGCTGCATTATGGCAATTTAATGATGAATCCCTTGTCATTAAGTTCTATAAGAAATTAGATATACTGAACAAATGTCGCAGGCTTGCAAGTATACGTACCGTTAAGTCTCTAGATCTCCTAGCGGTGATCAACGATACCGTGATAGCTAGTATACGGACCGGTGGATGACGCGAAATTTATTTTCCTAAACCACCATCCGATTTAGGCGTAAACGGTCTTAGGATATGTGCCAGTATCGTCAATGAGTGTGGGTGGCTAAAATTGGGACTCACTAGGTCGTGAAATGATGAGGGAACAGGAAGATAGATAGGTGAGTCCTGATTCTAAACTTATACACAGACAAAAGAAAGTTTATTATCTTGGTGGCGAATCTGTTTTCTGCCCACGGCATTATCATTTGACTATCGTCGTATGTATAAGGTGTTAAATCTGTGATATACGTGTACTTTACTTTATACTGGGTCTTAAAATTCATAAAAGCCTAAGCACGGAAAACCCTAAAAGCGAACAAGGGAGGGAGATCTCCATATTGGCGAAGAAAGGTGTGATCAAATAGTATGTTGCCTTTTAACTTTACTGAAGCTAATAAATTTGGACAAGCCACCCATATTAGGAACCAATTAGTGCGAGTTTTCAGATGAATTCGCGGCAATCCGTCTGCTGACCAGAGACAAAGCTGCACTATGATTTTAACCGAAGTTAGAAGTAACACTAAATTTTATAAGCTACGAGACGGACCACTCTACGATGCCTGTGTAGCCCAGGGGCAGCAGGGTTAGAAATAGAAGGGCTCTAAAGACACAAAAGTATACCACGAGGTAATGTAAATATATTAATGGCGTTATGCTGTTTATCGATGCTGTCGGGGTGGAAAGCCCTGAAATTGCGTATTTCAGCGTTTCATCACGCGTATATAGTTATCGAACTTAATACTAGCAAGATTATACTTATAAATTCGTCTCATGTTCGCTAGGTTCGGAGGTCCTCCTCGAGGCAAATACTTTTGGCCCCCAGGTCACAGCCTACTTCTCCACCATGTCCTATCGCCCATAGCTCCTATGGATGTAGGTAGAAATATTGTGAACAAGGCCCTTAACTATTTGTAATCCTGTTCTTGCGTTCGCTTACAGACGAGATTGCCTATCCGGTGAGAGAATTATAAATGACGAGGTTGCCTTTTACTGACCGATATCATCTAGAATGCCTGCTCGGTTTCTTGGAAAGTGGCATGATGGTGTCAATGTGGCACGCGGACAATTTGGGATCGCTGCGATCCTAGTCCAGGAGTTTGGCCGCTAGTTGTCTTGGCGAGTTGAAGCAGCGCTAAACTCGGCCACCTTCAGAAATCCTACTCAACATGCCGGAGGCGTTCCGGGAGGAGTAGGTTCTGAGTGTTGGGTAGGGTCTGTCTAACCTAACCTACCTGACCGACCTTTTACTTTGAGATGCAACTCTAAAGGTGAGGGTTCGACGGAGAGGAGGGAGTGGAAACGCAAGACAAGGGTTACTTCGGTAAACTCATTTTAAGTTGCGTCTTGCAAAACTACTGCTATTGCTGGCTCGTGATCTGTCACACCGCCCGCTTTGCAACTCTACCGGATCCCGTTCCGCTGTGATCAACAAGAATAACGCATACGTGCAACGCATCATGGATCAAATGGAGCATGGCCTATGAGGTGGCTCGATCCAAGCCCCCGGGTTCTGTCCGGGCTTTGGCGGATTTCCCGTCAGAACGGATCCTGGCTGACATGCAGGAGACTAAGAGCCAAAACACTTTCTGATTGGATCTCTTGTTCGAGTACCATGCAGCGCACTAGTGTTCCGAACTGTTGGGTCACACTATGCGTCGGTACTGGATACTTGCCTCCTGGTAATGCTGCCTATGCGTATACGCACACTGCATTATATACCGACTCCAGCTAGGATCTGTCTCAGTCCTCTGGGTTCCTTAGCGGGGCATGGCATCGTGCGCTGTCTTGCAGTAGCGCGTCCCAATCAGTTGGGTTGTCCCGGGACTCTGGTTCTGGGGCTTGGTTAGACGCTTGAAGGCAACTGGTTCGCATAGATTTAAGAGGATCTAGAGTATTAATACGCATAAGCCATAACCATTCCGTAGACGTGTAGATGGCTGACCTTTTCCTGAGCTTCCTCTCGTTCAACTGTCACCTTTGGAACCTTTGGAATCTTTAACATAGTGCGAAATAAACATGAACGAGGCCGAGAATATCGACTACAAGGGCATTGGAGAGGGACTGTCGACTGCTTTTCGTGAAGACATATCCCCAAGCGAATCTACCATTAGCCTCAATGGCGGTTGGCATATAGTGTGAGATTCATCCTCTTTGTTCCTCTCCTAGCGCGATATTAAGTGTTGCTAGTAATCCTCACCAAGAATCGGTTCCTAGCGAATCGACAACAAGGCCTTCTATGGATAATGATCAAGAAATCAAGCCAAATGCAGACTCATTTGCATCCTCGTTAAAAGCAGTGCCAGCTTCCACCTCCAGAAATGGCAAATACACGCTGCAGAACCTGACCCCTCTCGAGAGATATTGTCACTGTGTTGAAACTCACGAACAACTTGCAATGGGCCAAATATCGGACCGCGGCTCACTTACACAACCTAAAGAGCTCGATGATTCGTTGAATACGGCAGCGAGACTATTCGGGGGATCCTCCCGTCGATTCTCGGGGTCGTCCTGGTCGATTCTTAGTTCGGCTTCTGGTGAAGAACCGAACACTGCCGAGCTTGACTATACCCCCCCGGCAATAGGCTCGCCCGAGTGGCAGTCTATGGGGGAACGAGAGCAAGCTGACTGTTTACGCCAAATGTAAGCCAAAGCTCCAAGGCCCACAGTGAGACATCGCTGACCGATATTCGTCCTTTTATAGTGCTAAGTTAAGAAGGCGCCGGAAGACTGAAGGTAGCCCACGGCAGATGAAGCCAGTGCGCGTCCGCAAGAGAAGCAAGCAGAGTAATGAGTCAAATGAAGTCGCAGAGGCTTAGGACCCTTCGCAATCAACAAAACATCCCTATCTATACCTAGCCTATGCCTTCTAGGAATTCGTTAGCAGAGCTGCGTACAGTGCTTGTGTATGATAAACTTGGGGGCCAAATAACCTGTGTTACTAGTTCGGCATACTGTCCCTGATTGCTAATAAACCGGATTCTTGGTTTGTACTACCAAAGTAATCGCGGGACGGGCCTTCGGAGAGTGGATATTGGTCATCCCCGTGGTATTCGCGGGAAATAACGCAGCCACGGGGGTATACCTTCATAAGGCTGACTTTCGATACTGCAAATGAGCCTCATGTCATGGTAAGACCAGATGGCTGTACTTCGTTCCACTAGCTAAGCAACTATTCGTGCTGTTCCACGATCTCTTTTATGATCTCTGAGTCTCCGGGTCCCTCCTGTGCCTGAAGCGTCTGTATTGCTTGAGGGTGAGCTTGAATATCTTTGGGATAGATACCTTAGGTAGCTGACAATGTAGATCACCAGGAGCATACTTGATCTCATCTAGGAATAATCTGAGCCTCACTGGGGCTACTTAGAACTGAGCGGGGGGTTACGTGATAGCCTATAGTACATCATTTGTAAGGTTGACTAATGTTAATGAACGATGCAGGCCAAGACAAATTGGAAGCTGGATTTCAAGAAATCTGCGAATAAGAAAAATTCTCAAAGTCCTACATGCTTGCTTTGCTATAACAGTACTTGGATATCCAAGCAACAGTTAGTAGTTGAAAAACGGAGGGAAAGACAATGCAAAGGCAAGATCCGTACTCATCCAATAGGTATGTAGGTAGGTACCTACTTAAACCTTAACATGTGAAAATATCTTTTAAAACAATATTACTTATATAAGCATACCCACATATATGTATATTGTAGTATGCAAGTATATAGCTATTGAAGAGGTAGGTATGCGACTTAGTGGACACCGTCGTCATCAACGGATCGGAGCTCTCATCAGTTCAATTCGCGGTTCGCGCAACGGCATCATCGCCGATGATCTAGATTCTTATCCCACGCCCGCTGTCTGCGGAGCAGCGGCAGCAGTAGCAGCACCGACAACCCTATATAGACAGACCTACAAGGTAAAAACGAAAATAATAATAAAAAATGCTGTCTCAAAACCGGCGTCTGCGGCATCTTCACGGAATTTATTTACGTAATCTCAGCTTCACCAAACCTCAAGGCCGCGCCGCCGACGACCTCGACGCCGATCTCCTCTCATCCACCTTCACCACCAAACCGCCAGACGCACAGCACCAGCACCAACTCCATCATGCCCGCTCCTCCGAAAGTCTCAACCTGCGCCCACGCGCCAATGCCCGGCGGCGCAGCACCACGCTCGCCAACACGACGCCGGTGACCCGTCACAAGCAGCTGGAATACACGGTCGAGAGTAGGGCCGCCGACGTGTTCTTCTCGCTGCATTGCGACGGCCATGACGACGAGGACCCCATATACATCAGCGAGGTCGGCCAGCGATCCATGAACTTCAACTTCCGGTTCTTCGATCTGTCGAGCGCCGGTCCTTCCGTCACGCGCCTGTCCGAGGTCAATATAAGGCTGTGGGCTAAGCGACGCACCTCATGGGGCCTGCTACTGACCCAGGACATCGACTTTCGCTCGTTACACTACATAGGTAGTATGCGAAACCATCACTTCCCACCCAACTGTCTTATCTTCCACCTTGAAGATGGCATGTACTCGCTTGATCTCGCGAGCAAGCGACCCGAGCCAAAACAAACCACGCCGCTTCCAACCTCCTCCTACAATGCGCTCATGAAGCTATCCAACCTGAACAATTCCATCCAAGACGCCCTAGCTACTCGGGAAACCCTAGCCGCTCAAATAAACTCTTTGCTCGAAAGCACACCCCATGACGCAGTCCCCCACGCCCAGGAGTCTGCTCACCTCGCCTCGACATATCTCGCGACTCAGAAACGATCTCTCCGTGCAGCTCAAACACGGCGAGACGACCTCAAAGCATCTATCCAAGCCCGCAAAGAGGCTATCAAAGAGGGGCGGTCTGCACAATCACGAGCCGAAGACCACGTCGAACATGCCCAATCCAAACTACCAGCGTCACAGGCGCTCATCTCAGTCACGCGCGAGAGCATCCACGGCCAAAGACGGCGCATATGCGAAGACCTCGCACACATATTCCCCATCACGCCCGTGCCCTCCGGCGCGCCCCTCTCATTCAGCATCTGCAACATCCCGCTGCCCAACTCCGACTACGACCCGGCCTCGTCGTCGTCCATCGAGGACTCGCTGTCCGCCGCCCTGGGCTACGTCGCGCAACTCACCCACGCCCTGCAATTCTACCTATGCGTGCCCCTGTCATACCCCATAACGCCCTTCGGCTCCCGCAGCAGCATCCGCGATAACATCTCGCTGCTCCCGGAAACGCAGCGCGACTTCCCCCTGTTCCCACGCGGCGGCGCCAACGCGCAGTACCGATTCGACTACGGCTGGTTCTTGCTGAACAAGGACATCGAGGCCCTCTGCGTGTCGGCCGGGCTCAAGATCGTCGATATCCGGCACACGCTGCCGAACCTCAAATATCTTCTCTATGTCTGCAGCGCCGGCACCGACGAGGTGCCGGAGCGGAAGCGCGGCGGTATCCGGGGATTGTGGGCCGGACGCTTGAAAGGGAGGGTAGGGATGGGGAGTTCGCTGGCTAGTACGGATGATGGCGCTAGTAGCGCCGGCGGCAGTCGGCGTGGGAGCATGGACAGCGAGATTCTGAGCGGGAAGCAGAGAGACACGCTGAACCGCGCTCTCGGTCGGGAGAACGGCAATGGCAGCGGAGATCACTCTAGACAGAGCAGCATTGGCCCGCTGGGTGGGCGGCCGCAGTCGCCTATACGCTTGCCGTTTGACGATGGGGATGTCAAGCTCTCGTTGCGGACTAAGGGTCTGAGGGAGGGTGTTGGTGCACATATTTGAGATACCCAAGTAGATTTTATGGAATTATATTTGTCTCGTGGCGATGATGCCTTGCCAGAGGACTGGCTTCGCGTGATATGGAAGTGAGAGCCCGTATATTCGCCTGTGCTCTAGAACCAGGCTGAGACAATGCTGCCTATAGTAATAAAAAAGGTAAGCCAGCGGTCCTTGTCAACAATCATTCTTGTGTGCTCGCGTTTACTAGAACCCTCCAATGTGCGTGCCTGACAAATCTATTTACGTTTAATGAACCTAGCTCTTTGTATCTAATATCATGGCTCTAAGGGTCTCTCGTCTTATTGCTAGAGGTCTATAGGTAGCTTTATAGCGCCAGAGATCAATGGTTTAAAGCTAAATAAATCAATGATTAGTGTCTTGAAAAGCTTTAATATGTACCATGGAAATTCTTTGTAGTTGTGATATGAGTTGGTTAACACCGTGTTATTCGATTACTAAGGTCCCCGGGGAAGAGAGCTATCCAAATCTTCCCATCTCCCTATCCCGAAGCCTCGTAACTACACGCTACAGTCTTAAACTCATATCCTGATAAAATTAGACATAAATCATACGACCAACTTATTTCTCTCCTACCTATCTCTCACCGGAGCTCAAGCAAGAAGCTAGCCTCGGCGAAGAAGTCATCCATTTAGCCGATACCAACACATGTCTAGTACTCGCGCCAGTGCTAGGCCTTTATGAGTGGATATCAAAGTCGGCAACGTGTTGAAGGAAGATGAACTAGGAGAAGGATGACGTATTCGCAGCTATGAATTGCACTCTAGACGTTAGGCACGTAGAAGCGTGGTAGTGAAGGTGAAGGTGAGGGCGAGCCTTCTAGCTACAGTACGCTACCTAGCTTATTCGGAGATGAAATTAGATCTTACTGATCAACTCGTCACTCTTCAAAGTCAATGACCCGTGAGGTTTTCTAGCTGAGCCAAAGGTGACATCGCTTCCGGTTAAATGCAGGCTCCGTTACTGTGCATGGACCCTTGGTCTAACTAGTATACAGCCGAAGGCGCTGATCCTAGTGATGACTTTTATTCTTCTCCTTCATTTTATTAATGGTTTGCGTGATCTGAAATGCCATCTTCTATAATTGAAGAATGTAAAGACTTCTACAATGATGTGGCTTCCATTTACCTCAGACGCTCTCTCTTAATAACAGGTATTCATCTGAGTGCCAGACACTAACATCGACAAGCTAGGGCGACAATGCCGGCTTTGCGGGATGGCTGCCGCCTCACCGGCACGCAGCCATGCTGTTCCGTACCTTAATATCTGCAAGGTTCCCCTCGCTAGCGATATTACCCGCCATCGAGGCTCCGCACACTATCTACAGCTTTCCCCAACTCCCCAGTCTGATCTAGTGCGGAGAATGTTGCAATACTATCCCAGCCGAAGCCAAATATTTCTGCCCGGCTCGAAATGTCTGGGGTAAGGATCTCAAGGTCATCAATCTACACGTGCATCTTGCCAATGCGGAGGTTTGATCCCACTTGCACCATTAGGAGCTCTGGTAGTTCTAGGAAATATCTCCGCAATCGTGTTAGTCGTATGAGGGGCTAAACGAGCAGACGGGCCAGAATCAGAATGTATGGCCCTATATCCGGCTTGTTGGTACGGTATAAGAGGCGGTTACCTGCCTCCTTCGGTGAGTAGGTATGTAGATACTTTGGACTGTTTGCCTCCTGGGCTCGAGACCTACGGCTAGTTGAGCGTATTACCCACTACGACCGTTCTCAATGACTTCGTTTTCATGGCTATTACTAGCCGCATGGGTATCGCTCGTCGTAGCCCTCGGGCAACAACCTATTGTCAGCTTTACATCTGCCCGGAATTCTTTCCAGATAGCCGGTGGTAAAATATCGAAGCCTCAGATCCTCGTATCTAGTGGTGACAATTGGGGTGTGATCCGGGCAGCGGGAGATCTTGCGAAAGATTTTGGTCGCGTTACGGGGACGAACTTCACGCTTAGCAATGGCAAGAAGGGAGCCAAGCCGGCTACGTACGAGTACCGGCCGGTAGCCGCGAACTATACGTATGTAAGTTACGAATGTCGACGTGATAGATAATTTTGTCCTTCGAAACTCTCATTAACGATATCTCTGGTAGTACGAGACCAACGGCACGGCGCATTTCTCCGGACCGGAATACACCGATCCATCAGCTAAGGACACGGTGATTATCGCCGGAACCCTCGGCCGTTCCGAAATAATCGATAGTCTAGTCAAAGCCGGCAAAATAGATGTAACGAAAATCAAGGGCAAATGGGAATCATTCGCGACCCAGATCGTCGAAGAACCGATACGCGGTTGCCCTAGGGCTGTCGTCATAGCCGGCAGCGACCCCCGTGGTGTGATTTTCGGCCTTTACGACATTAGTGAGCAGATTGGCGTTAGCCCTTGGTACTGGTGGGCCGACGTCCCCATCAAAAAGAACAAGGAGATCTTCATCGTACCCAAGGGCAAAGTCCAAGGACCGCCATCCGTCAAATATCGCGGGATATTCCTGAACGACGAGCAGCCCGGTCTGTCGGGCTGGGTGCAGTGGAACTATGAGGACTCGCCCTACGGAGTTGGGTACAACGCCAAGTTCTACTCGAATGTCTTCGAACTGCTGCTGCGATTACGAGCGAATTACCTGTGGCCGGCTATCTGGGGCTCCATGTTTGAGGTTGATGATACGGCCAACCAGCCCTTGGCAGATGCGTGGGAGATCGTGTTAGGTAGCTCCCATACGGAGCCGATGATGCGCGCCCAGAATGAGTTCGGCACGTTCTACACGAATATGGGCCTTGGTCCTTGGGCCTATGACCAAAACAACAAGACGATTGATGAGTACTTCGCCTACGGTGCGCAGAGAGCAAAACCATATGCCAATAACAGCCTATGGACAATGGGTATGAGAGGTAGTGGGGACACAGCCATCGAAGGGCTTGGTGTTGATGCCATCGTTGCGTTACTTGAGGCCGTGGTCAGCAGCCAAAGAAATGTCATGGAAAACGTACTAGGCGTAAAGCCAACTGCCGTTCCTCAGATGTGGTGTTTAGTGAGTAACCGCCAAAATCCCTTTCTGATCCTGTGATAACTAACCTTGGTTCCTATAGTATAAAGAGGTAATGTCGTACATCCAAGAGGGACTGACGATTCCTAAAGATATCACCCTACTCTGGGCCGACGATAATTGGGGTAACGTGCGGAGAGTGCCTGTCGATGACGAGAAGACGCGATCTGGTGGTGCTGGCGTCTACTACCATTTCGACTATGTGGGCGATACTAGGAACTATAAGTGGATAAATACCATCCAGCTGGAGAAGACAGCTGAGCAAATGCAACTTTCCTACGCCCATGGAGCTGACAGAATCTGGATTGTCAATGTTGGCGACTTGAAGCCTCTAGAGATTCCAATCAGTCATTTCCTAGATATGGCCTACGACGTCGATAAATGGGGAGTGAGTAATGTGACCGACTGGACTGCTGCTTGGGCGACTCGTGAGTTTGGGTCAAAGCAGGCGGCAAAGATCACAGACATTATGACGCGATATGGAATGTACGCAGCACGAAGGAAGTTTGAGCTTGTTGAGCCATACGTATACTCCGTCGTGAATTACAACGAGGGCGACGCAATTCTGCAGCAATGGCAGGATTTAGTGGATGATGCTCAGGTCGTGTATGACGATCTTGACGAGGCCTACCAACCGGCATTCTTTGAGATGGTGTTGCATCCGGTTCTTGGAGGCCAAATCATCCATCAAGTTCACATTGGCGCCGAGAAAAACGTAGTATATGCGAACCAGCACAGGAATTCGGCAAATGACATGATCACCAACGTACTAGCTCGCTTCCAAGCAGATGGAGAGCTTACAGCAAGATGGGATAATCTCCTGGGCGGCAAATGGAGACGGATGCTTGATCGTAAGTGTGTTGGACTTGAGTACTCGTTCATCTGACTAACAGAGGATATAGAAACACACTTCGGATATGACGGATACTGGCAACAACCCATGCGTAATGTTTTGCCTGCAATGGAATATGTCCAAAGCGCGGTGTCTTCCATCGCGGGTAACGTTGGTATTGCCGTGGAGGGGCTTAATGCTAGTATTCCTGGCGATGACAAGTATCATGGAAATTCGGGCAATACCCTTGTACTTCCACCCCTCGATCCTTACGGGCCAGCGACACGATGGTTCGACGTGTTCTCTCGGGGGACTAGGGACTGTGACTGGTCAGCCACGGTTGACTTACCCTGGGTGAAGCTATCGCAAAACAAGGGAACCGTAGGGCCGAGTAATGGAACAGACACACGCGTGTTAGTGTCAGTCGATTGGTCAACCGCGCCTCAAGTCGTCAATACCACGACGGCCAACATCAAGTTCACTGCAGGATGCGGGAAAGAGGGCTTCACTTCCTGGTTCAGCTCACCAGTCGTACAAGTTCCCGTGAACTTGCGAAAGATACCCTCCAGCTTCACTAAGGGCTTCGTTGAGTCCGACAAGACTGTGGCCATCGAAGCCCCGAACTACCAACGCATACAGAGTCCATCTAACACGGCCGGGTCGAACATAACATACCTTACACTTGAAAATTATGGACGGACTATGGGAGGCGTCACATTATGGCCACAGACAACGGTTCCCCAGACGCCTGATACAGCGCCTTCACTGGAGTATGATTTATACTTATTCACGAGTGTGTCGAAAGCCAACGTGACACTCTACCTTTCGCCCACGCAGAATTACCTCTCAGACAAGACGCCATTGGAGTTCGCAGTCTCACTATTTCCTGCAGGCGGTGCACAAGCACAGCCAAAGGTCGTCCGGTTCGTGCCTAACAGCATTGGGCCAAACTTGCCTGTGGGCTGGGCTCGATCGGTTGCTGATTCGATATGGGGACTGGACCCGAGCCACAACACCACGACGGCGTGGGACGTGACGAAAGAAGGGGCATATACACTGCGCGTGTGGGGTCTAGCGCCAAGTGTTATCGTCCAGAAGATTGTCATGAACCTGGGTGGTCTTCGGCCTAGCTACCTTGGCCCTCCCGAGAGCTTCCTCGTCGGAAGAGACGAGTACGGAGCAAATCAGCGGACGAGCTTTGCGAGAAATATCCAAGGTTGAAAGAGGAGAACGGGTACCTAGAGCGATCATGTGAGTAGAGAAAGATACTAATAATAATATTCTTATCACGTTGTATCAGTGTAATCATACATTATGCCAATGCCAACATGGCCAAAGCATTGTTGAATTCATATTGTAAGTCGTTGTATGCTGTAGGTAATGATGGAGAAAAACAAAGCTTGAAACACCACAGACCCGGTAGATAGTCCGGGGTGCCTGGTAGCTAGCGATAGATTGGGCAACGATAGCATGCAGTGACCCCACCTTGACCCTGAACTTGCCTTTTAGGGGAAGTGGGCCTAAACATAACCCTACCTAGGTAGACAGTGGGGCGATCGGTTGCTCCGGTGATAATTTCACTAACAATCAACAAGCGCCTTCTACCCAATGTTAGATTACCTAGCTTGTTTTTTCTAATTGCGGTCTTCTACTTATCTGCATGACAATACCCATCTATGATGCTGTAGGTAATATTCTCAACAACAACTACTTTTCAATTGCTCGGCATTTCTATCGACACCCGCCGTCTTTGCCACCGCTGTAACGACGACTCGACCATCGTTGCGACAAGCACTCGTCAACATAGGTAATTGGCTTGCTGCGTTTGTGCTTTTTCTTATTCTGTTTATGTCGCTCCATCCTACCACCACGTGAGCTCGAGACACTTCGAGGGAGGCCGACATTCATTTCGAACAATACAACACACAAAACAACAACCATCATGTCTAGGATAGATCCAGGCGCTTCATCTATCACTGTCGCAGGTAAGAGTCCTATTTCATCATTGCGCCTAACGTCGCTAATTCGATATTTTCGTTACCAGTTCGAGTGCGACCATTCACAATCAGAGAAGCCGCCCAACTGTAGGTCTCAACACCCATCGCTAGATTCCAGACTCGACTAGAAGCTTATATAAATACAGACAGAGGCACGATGATGGAACAGTATTCCTAGGCGACGGCTCGTTAGCTGGTGCGCCAACCCCTAAACTGAAGCAGAGCGGAATTCGGTCCGTCATCAGAGTCATCGACGACAGATGCTTGTACGTATACTACCTCCCTGATGCCAATTCTTTCTACAGCGCCTAATATGAAGGATACCAGAGTGTTCGATCCGCCAGAAGACAACCCCGTCCAGAAATTCTCGAGATCCGTAGTACCAAATGGCAAAAAGGTCAAAGACCAAACATTCGGATTTGACCGCATATTCGACGAAAACACGACGCAAACAGAAGTATACGAGGCGACCACCAAGGGGCTTCTGGATAGTGTCCTCGACGGCTACAATGCTACCGTTTTTGCATACGGCGCCACAGGATGCGGCAAAACACACACCATTACAGGTACACCTCAAATGCCTGGTATCATATTCTTGACAATGCAGGAGCTGTTCGAGAAGATAAATGACTGCAGCGATGAAAAACACACCGAAATATCACTTTCATACCTGGAAATCTATAATGAGACGATCCGCGACCTTCTCGTCCCCGGGGGCAGCAAACAGGGATTGATGCTCCGGGAGGATTCGAACCAAGCTGTTACGGTACAGGGTCTCACTAGCCACCATCCTAAAGACGTTCAAGAAGTCATGGATATGATTGTTTTGGGTAACGAATTCCGGACAGTATCACCGACCGATGCGAACGCTACCTCATCACGGTCACACGCAGTACTCCAAATCAATATTGCTATGAAAGACAGAAACGCAAGCGTAAATGAGCCGCATACTATGGCTACATTAAGCATTATCGACCTTGCTGGCAGCGAGAGAGCTAGTGCAACGAAAAACCGAGGAGAGCGTCTCATCGAAGGCGCCAACATTAACAAGTCATTATTGGCACTGGGCAGTTGCATCAACGCACTCTGCGATCCCCGCAAAAAGTCGCATGTGCCGTACCGAAACAGCAAACTCACTCGGTTACTCAAGTTCTCCCTAGGCGGCAACTGCAAGACGGTCATGATTGTGTGTGTCAGTCCGTCAAGTGTCCACTTCGATGAGACACAGAATACTCTTCGATACGCCAACAGGGCCAAGAACATCCAAACTAAAGTGACGAGGAATGTCTTCAACGTGAACCGCCACGTGAAGGACTTCTTGGTTAAGATCGACGAGCAGATGACACTCATCAACGAACTCAAGGCCCAGCAGAAAGACGCGGAACAAATATTCTTCGCCAAATTCCGGAAACAAATGGAGAAAAGGGACGCTTCGGTACGAGAAGGTGTCCAGAGGATTCGTACCGCTTACGAGAACTCCTTGGCAGAGCGTCAGGACAAGGTCGCTCACATGAAGAAATTGCGGGGGATCGAGCGACGTCTTGGATTGCTCTCATCATGGATCGCCGCATTTGACACAGTATGCGATACTCGTGAGGACGAGGACGCAATGCCTGCACCGCTTTCAGCTATGCGACAGACTGCCCACGGTATTCTTCTCGAATTAGAAAACAGCAGACATCATCTCCACTCGAAGTTAGATAAGACGAACTGGGAGCGCGCTATTGACGGAGCTCTCCAGCACAGTATTAGTCAACTTCCAACAGGAGATGGGCATGCTGATACCGGCGAAATCGCTAGCTTGACCAGAGAAGCAGAACTCCTCAAGTCTAATTTTGCTCGTGAAGCCTACCGGGAAGTCCTAGAACAAGATAAGGTTGCCGATGCCGCTACTGTCCAGGCCCTGCTAGCTGCCCAATTCGAGATACTCACATCTCTCTCGGAAACTATTCACATGAGCGAAGAAGAGGCGGTTGCACACGCAAAAGATATCATTCACCGCTTGTTGGAAACCGGCTACTCAGCTGCATCTCAAGTCGTCAAACCCGATAATACAAAGATGCCAATGGAGGCATTCCCACCCACAAAGCGCGGAACTCCAAAGCGGAAGAGGACATCGGCCCTGCCTAAGGATATAGTGAAGCCAATTCCCAATCCTATGTTGGCCGCCATAGCGGCATCCGAGCCAATGCAAGTGTTTCTTTCCCCGATGAAGGGCTCACCTCGTCGTCGGAAAGTAGCCAATGCGCGCAAGGGAGTCTCTTTCTCACCGACAAAGAAGCGAACGCCTTCGAAACGCTCAGTTCGTTGGCGTGATGACGACGGCGAATCCGGCACGCTGGCCGACTTTGAAAAGACACCTCAGAAGCTCGAATACACACCAGAACAATCTTCACCTGAGAAGTCGCTACCCAAGATCCCCGAAATCCTCTCTCCCGTAAAAGAAAACGACTCGAACGATGACGATTCAAGCCCATCCCTACTCGTCCCCGAGGTGACAAGCCTTTCTCTTTCAAAACCTAGCAGGTTTCAAGCGGGATTCTTGTCAAAAACTAGACAATCACAGAGCGGCGGCTCGCCGGTGGCCCCCACAATGTCACTGAACCTCGCATCTTCGACGATCCCTGAGGAGGGAACAACAAGCCCGCTTCGTAATCTGGACCTAGCACGCGCTGCTAACATCAGCGTGCCAGGAAGGAGATACTCGTCCCTCAGCCCTAGACCTGCAGGGTCGTCCCCCTCTTCCTTGCCTGTGCGACGATCCCCATCATCGGGGGCATCATCGGGGGACGAAAACCACGCACCGTCCTCGGATTCGGAAACATCCACCCTAATCGATAGTTCGAAACTACGCTCCGCTCTCCACGCCAACAAACGGCCGAAGCGCCTTTCGTCACTCGCATCCTCAGCCACAGTAAACTCCGGTGCGAGGCGTGTGTCGTCTATTGGATCGCTTGGTGGCCATCGGCCTAGCACTGGCTACCCAGCACCGACGCTTTCATCGAGCACAAACGGTATCTCAAGGCTGCGACGCGGTAGCGCAGAGAGGCGTAGGAGCCCTCCCATCAGTTGTTCGCCCCCCGACCTCCACCTCCGCGACTCATCCTCCAAGACCTCCTCATTCACTCCCGGGCAAGCCAGGAGGATGAATCTCGGGGGCTCTCTAAGAGCGTCCGGATGGGGGAGTCCAGGGGACAGAACCCTGCCCCTTCAATCCGATAAACCCCAGGCCACGCGACGCATTACTATTGGTGGCGCGGCGATGGCAGGCGCCGGGAAGAAGGATAGAACGGGTACTTGGCGATGATGACGATGTTTAATGAATAAAGTGCTGTAGAGGCTGCTAAGAATTGGTCACTCAATACAATACACCCTGCTCTGTAATATGGGGCGAGAGAGAGCATTGGTTGGAGTTTCGGTTTACTTCATCCCCTAAATTGCGGATGGCGCTTATGTGTGGTCGGCGTTGCTTAGGAGTTTTTTCTCTTTCCCGATTCAAGCTTCGCATTGTGTATACTTTTTTCTTTCTGTATCCAGTTTCGTTAATTCCCAGGCACCTTAAGGGCCAAGTTCGGGGCTTGTCTGGAGGGTTAGGGTATGATAATTCACGACTTTTACCATTTTCAACATCCCTTACTACATGGATAGTTTGCGTGACCTTGATAAAGATTCCTTACTGCCTCCAAGATGAGTAGCTATTCTAGTTGCCTCTCATATACCGGCAGGCTGGTCTCTGTGAAACACATAGTGGATGCTATGATATTAGTCGCGACCGGCGACTATATTCAGTGACACGCCTTAAGCCAATAGCATTGCTGTTGTTGACAAACATATCACAAATCTGGGACCGTAGAGATGGAAGGGAGTACTAGGCGCCATCTTTACCATGGATCAACTTGTCACAACTCCATGGTGCACTTACCCGTCAAGTGGGCACTAGGAAATGTCCATGTGCACCTGGGAGTACAGGCCACGTTATTTGCATGGTCATTTAAATGCTATAGCAGTAGGCAACGTCAAGGGCCGTCAGAGTCCTTAGTAATGGTGCTGCAAAGAATAGATCTACGTCTTGCAAAATTAGAAACTGCCAGTTGCCTAGTAACACGGGCTAGTTCCTAGATTGATCGCGTAGATTGCGGGGAGCTAGGTGATGATTATTCAACATGCATGTTTATGTCAACTCATGATATACGCCCGCCGCTTTCGCTTTTTGCTCATCGGCCTTGGTACACCTCATACAAGTCTCATATATGCAGCACCACTGACTGCCTCTTTGTCATCCCTTGGTCTATACTAGTCACACCTATCGTAATATCTATCCTCTTTCCAGTCCTTAGCGATGAAGACCATTATCGCCGCCGTCCTCGCGGGCGTTGCTGCCGCGGAGAATGGGCTAAGCCCAAGCTGGAGCTTTGCGTCTACCACTACTATCACGGATAAGGTCACAACTTGGTATACCGTCAGCACTCCTTTCCTGACGACCATCACGACTGACGTATCGTATGTTAATTCTTATTCTCCTTAACTTGCCCATTTACACGATGCCCTGTCCTTGCCTATAGTTTGTTCCGGTCCTTAGTAAACTAACACTTGATATCACGTAGCGGAACGACTGAGACTATCACGGAAACCAAGGTTTCTATCTCTATAGGCACTATACCACCAAGCACCACTGGGACGGCTACTTCCACCATTAATCCCATCGATCCATGCGCCAATACCGTTTCCGGCGCCGTGGTGCTGGAATGCGGTGATGTAGCAGCTCTATCCCCGCCAACGGTAAGCAGCTCAACTAATCCACCTAGAAAAGAGATATCTGTCTTGTTATCATTCTAACCTGAGCCAGCAGTCTACTGAGGAGCTCATCACGTACACGCACTCTAACCCTCAGTCAAACACCATTAACGACTCAGATATCTTGCCCACGGCTTCGTCTACTACTAGTGGCTATGGCGGTCCTGCCGACTCGACTTCGACTACCATAGCGGCGGGAACGACGGTGGAGTCGAGCCTGGCAAGCGCAAGCACTCCTCTTGGCTATGGTGGCGGCGATGGAATTTCGTCTACCTCGGTTGATAGCGTCGCTACGGTGACAGTGACGGTCATAGTGGGCGGACCAGCCCTAAGTACGCCGGCTGAGCGCAAGACCGTCACCTCGACGACTGGAGACTTTACATATACATTATCCAGCACAGTCGACGGGCTGTATACACTTTCATCGCAGGACAGTACCACCACCCTCTCGACTCCACCGCTGCCACCGGCGATTAATTCTACTGGGATTGCCACAACTTCTAGTCCAAGCTCCAATATATCGTTATCACCCACCACGAGCTTAACTACGAGCACAAGCTACGGGACACCCAACCTCTCGACACCAGCCTCTTCTTCGACAAGCAATGCGACTAGTGATACTACAACCACAAGCTCTGCTCTGGTTACGCTCTCGACGCCGGACGTTTCCACGAGCACAAGTGAGGGGGCCGTTACTAGCAGTAGCGCAATCCTCACACTCTCTACCCCAACTACCGATATTCCCACGACTTTAGTCACGGCGGACCCGCCGACCAGCACCGAAGAGATCGAGACGTTCACAACGGTGGAGCTCATCACGAGGACGATTTCCTTACCGCCTGATACCATGACAGGGACTTCTCCAGGTGGAGATGCGTTGTCATACTCACCTACGGACAGATTCTCTACGTCTCTAAAAGTGAAGCGGCATACCTAATAAGGGGAATCTCAATGTAGATTCTATCAGGCGAGGGATCTTGCACATAATTCTATAGAATGAAAAGGAAAACAAAAGAAATGCAAAGGAGAGGGCGAAGAGGGAAAATGAATCATGAAAGAGTGTATGATAAATTCCTTATTTAATGTAACAAGGCTGGGCCCTCGGGATTAGGGTAGCTAGCAATGTATAAGAGAGGAAATAGATACTCTGAACACACAGGTTCTAAAAAGGGACCCGCTTGCTGTCACAGTACATGCTACTCTAAGATAGAATATGATACGGTTCTCCTCAACGGAGGATCACTCTATTACACCATTCCCAAATATAATGGGCGAGGACGGTCTAAGCTACCTAGAGGGATAGTCATCGAATAACAATCGGATTTATTATACCAAAATGACCAACCAGTATCCAAACAACTTACATACACGAAGGGTATACAAACAACCAAAATTCCACCCTACAAACCAAAAGTGAGCATCCTAGGAGCTTCCGCATCGACTCCATCCGACACGCATAGTCCAATGCCGCAATCTTGAGCATCCGACCTGATCCTCCCTGGGAGCAAATCCGCCATCGCCCAGACCTCCAAGCGATACCCTAGATAACACCACTAAGCTCGCAAGCGCCCCTAACACGGCCTAATTTCCCCACCTCAGGCGTCTGCGTCGCCACGGGAAACCCGCCACTATTCACGAGCGGGCCGGGCTGATCCAGCGTCTCCTGCGCACTACTGTAGTCCGAGCCCGTGGGCTCCTCCGAGTGCGTCTCGGAGCCCTCCGGGATGGGGATCATAGCGGATTTCGTCCAGATGTGGATGGCGGTGGCCCAATCGAGGCCGGCGAGGCAGCCTCCTTTGATCGAGACGACATTCTTGCCCTGGGTCGTTTGGGTGACGGGTTAGTTTCCGATAGACTAGGTAAGCCAAGAACAAGCCAGTTGCTAGTTCCTGGGACAGTGCCAAGCCAGCGGGGAGGGGGGAAAGGCTCACGGGAGTCGTGTGAATCAGTCGCGTGCCGCAGCGTTGGCAGAAATAGCTTTGTGAGGGAACGTCTGTCAGCGATCACCTCCTATCCCATATCCGGCATAGCGATCCCGTCCGTCCCAGGGCTTACGGTCCCATAGCATAACGTACCAGTACAAAGTGTGGCCCGAGTGCGTAGCCCGCCTACCGTCAAGAGTCAATCGTCAGCCGAGGGGAATAACAACACAACACCACAATTACCTCTCCGCCGACTTAGCAGCCCCCCACGTCATTCATCCCCGTTCATCAGGTCTCGACATACGTGTAACAGGACAGCAGTTCGCTCTTAGGCAGCTCGAACCGGGGGAAGATGGCCGAGGTCCCGAACGCGGAGCCCGACTGCCGGCGACACTCGGCGCAGTGGCAGATGTACAGCGCCAGTGGCTTCGGCAGCGGCGTCGTGAATTGCACGGCCCCGCACTGGCAGCGGGCTTCCATGGCGGCGCCGGATAGGTAAATGTAAGGTAATTGGCTAATAGTTAGCTAAGCCAAGTCTTCCTTGGCTCTCTAGCTATCTTTCAAACTGAGAGGTCTGTGTAAATTGCGCGGGAAGATGCGTATATATGAATATATATAAAATATGAGTTAATAATGTAAATAGAACTAAAAGCAAAACGTATGATTATGCTTGTGTTGATGACTTCGGCCAAGCTGTGCAATGAAAGGTAAGTCATGTCCCGTCTTTTGAGCCGCACTCCTTTACGCCCCAAGATTAGAACTCACCCTGGGAAAAGAGGGGTACTTGGTGGGTAAACTTCGAATTGAAGGATAACGCGTCGATGCTGTTACAAAAAGTAATTAGTAGGTATGGTAAGAACAAGACGAGATTCTCTTATCATTCTACAACTATGCAGGTATTCCTAGGAAACACGCTTATGTAAGAGGAAACCCCTGCCCTGACTCATCCATAATTCAATGCGTAACGCCAGGACGACGCGATGTCATGTGCTTAAATGACGTCATTACCTATGCTCTGCAATGCATGTTGGAAGTTGATTTGAATACATGGCTCCGCTGTAGATAGGGCAGAAATAGAGGACCCAGTCAAGAATAACGTGTAACTATGGATCGAAAAGAATGGTTGTCTTGAGGGGAAGCGTATATTGTTCTGACCCTACCAGATACAGTAATACAGGATGATGAATGTTGTGCCCCTTGGATGTAGTTAGGGCCTTGCGGACAATATAAAGACCTTAAACGCCTAAATTGATGCGCTCAACTCCTCGCGAATTCCCTTGTCCCTTCCAAATACAAGTTACTGCAAACCCGCCGATTTTCCCTGAGACTACCGATTCCATCCGTCCCTTACCCTTTTGTTTTTACCACTGTTCATAGTAAACGTTGTATGAATAACGATAGAGGCTAGTAGCCTAACAATCTGATAACGCTAATCAATTCCCTTCTTTCTCTCCTTATTACGGGTAAAAACAACTCCTTCCTCCTGAAAAGGATCATCTCGAGATTAGTGGCCATTTGAAGCGGACGTAGAACCAGTCCCAGTTGTACCAGAACCATATGTCCCACGTTTCGCTCTGCCAGTGATATCTTGCCAGGTAGCGCCAAATCGACGTCCTGTGCTAGCAAGCAGACCTTCTTCTTCATCAGCCTCGGCTTCCTCGTCGAACTCGCTCATGTTGAGCTTAGGGGTCCGGAATAGCGCGGTCACGAAGACAATGAGGAATACACCAAGGAATGCGAACTGGGCCCAGAAATCAATGGCGCCGAACACGGGCCAGTTGAGCGTGACACGGTTCAAGAATGTCGACATCATAGTCGGCGTGCAGACTTGAGTGGCTGAATTATGCGAAGTGACGTGCTCGGAGCAGGGTTTGACGGCCTCGGGATTCTTGCTACAATCGGGTAGTTCATCGGGGTGATGCGGTAGCAGGTCGCAAAAGGTCTGAGTGCCATAGCTAGCATATTGAGGCGCGACTAGCATAGCTACGGCGTAATTGATAGCTAGTGTGACGAGTGCGATCATGACGGTAGCCATGAGTAAGGCTTGTGGTGCCGTTCGGCCTTTACGGATCTGGAAGATGCGTAGCCATAGAAAGCGGATACCAATAGTGGCGATACCCGAGATGGAACTGCTGAAGAAGAGTAAGATGAGTAGGGCCATCAGCACATAGTCAACTGGGAAGGCGCGAGCAGTCTCAACGAATATCCAGTTGATAGGCTGGAAAACATTGATATGAGCCAGGATATAACCACAGTGCTCTTTGCAGACCGAGTTGGCTGCTTTGTCAATGCCTGTAATCAGCATTGACACCCAAACGAGCAGCGACAGGAGGACGAGGAGGATGCCTCCAATGAGCTTGATGGGCCGGAAAACTGCGCATATCTTGGCCCACGTGCGTACAATGAAGGTCTTGCCCTGGCCTTGTGCCTCGGCAGCCAACCGCTCCCGGCGAACTAGGGTTCGCTCCTCGCGTGCTAGGGCCTCGAGCTCTCTCCTATCCTTGGCTGGCATGCCATCCGCGCTACCGGCATTGCGTAATTCCAATTGTCGCTGTCTTTCCCTATTCTGTTCGAGCTGCGAAGTGGTGGTTTCGTAAAGTTGGGGGGCCGAGATCGAGGGCGCAGATTTAATAAAGGAGATGGGCAAAAGTGCGAAGCCGGCTCCCGTATATAGTATATAGAGCAGAGTTCCAAGCGTCATGAGAAGACCTAGACCAAAAGTCAAGGCTTTCTCGCACTTATTCTCGTCGAGTAGTCGCTTGAAGAAATCGAGATCGAGATGTTTACCCTCGCGGCTACCAACAGCGGGGACGAAGAAGCCAATCAAGAAGATAATGACTACTAGGAATATAAACGCAATCGTGTATTTGAAGGCGCCCCAGAGTCGGCTTCCGAAGGTCTGATTTCCTTCCTGTTCCTCCACCTCGTCATACTCCTCATACCAAAAGTAAGAGAAGGGAATGAAGACTAGGCATAGCAGTGCATCGAAGCTGTACAGGGAATAATAGACGATTTTGAGGGTATAGAGGATATTATCGACTCGTTTCGGCGTGGCCCAATCCTTCTTTGTGCCGAGCGCGGTCGAGGTCGTCGACGAGACCAAGGCGATATCGACAGGGAGGAGAAAGACGGTGGCAAGTAGAGCGGTGATACTGATGATGGTGACGGTGGTTACAATGGCCGATCGGTCGCGGTTAGTTTGCCAGGTGAAGGTGGTGATAGCGGCGGCAATGAGGGCGAGGGCCACGGCAACGGCGTAAGCAACCCAAATGAGGGAGGTTTGGATATAGCCGGCAGAAGCCATCTTGAGACCTAAGCCGGGGTTCGACGATTGCAGCTTTGATCTATTTACTGGTATTGAATAAAATAAAATGGGAGATGTTGGCCATTGGCGAAACGGAGTTGGAGTCGGAGTTGTAGTGAGCTAACTTTGTCCCGCGCGCCACAAGATTGGAATGCCTCGTGTTGACTGACGTGTGGTCTCAGCAGTGGAAGAGCGAGCTCCAAGTCGAGGCCCAGTCCAGGCCCCGAAGCAGTGAAACATGTCATGACGTAACTACATGTAGAGCTAATGGAGTACACGATTTATGCATAACATACATAGATTAATATGATTGATTTAACCGATACTTCTTTAAACAGAAAACAAGAAATATGCATTCATTTAGATAGATACATGTAACTACATTTTACATCTGGACTCTTGTACATTTATTCCTCAGCTCTCATCTATAAATCACAACATCTTTCATACCTCCGGCATGCCAAGCAGTAATCTAGTAGTTTTTATACAATATATACCAAATATGCCATGCCAACCTTTACGTCGGGTTAGCATAGCTGCCCTAATCCACGCGTCCTCAAAATAGATGAAGACAAAGTTATAAGTAGGTATCATGTTAGATCATCAAATAACGATAGGACAATGCTATCGAGATGAGCACAATCATTCGAGCCATAAGCTTCAGCTAGAAATTGGCCGTTAAATACGCCGTCAAATTGATTCCAAGGAGATGCCCAGAGAGTGGTATCAATCGAATCTGGCGGCATAGTGGACGAAACAAAACCATCTTCAGTCGGCGGTATATAGTCTCCAGTAGGCTGCCTGTATAGCTCAGGCCCTTCTATTCGGCGCTTCTTGAGCAACCATCGACTTATAGCGCCAGCCAGCTCGTCTAGTATGTCCCGACTTCTCTTAGCCCCCGAATAGTGCTCTCCGACTGCACTAAGGACGCTGAGACTGGCTCTGACATTGCTCATGAATTCTTCGACCTCTAGTGATGTTGCTATGCTCGGCACGGACAATATGCAGTAAAACATGGTGATAGTGCTGAGAACCGTGCTGTGGAACATGATCCAGTTATGGACGAGCAGGTTTTTCTTATACAGCTCGTTGAAAAGCTGAATCGACTCCTCGGCGCTACAATAGCAGTGCCGGAGCATTTGCTGATCAGGCCGGGGGATATTCGGACTCGGGCGAAGCAGAAGCATTCTCACTGAATGGTAGCGCAGAAGAAGAGTGGCCCTGTTGGAATCATTTGCGTCTCTTGCAGCAGGAACATCTGCAGCCCATTGATCCAGCCGTGAAAGCATATCCTTCTGCCAGGCATTGATGTCGATGATAGCTGGGTAGGAATAGCTCGGTTCAGCTGGATGAACGCTATTCGCAACATATTTGATCTCCGAATTAATCTTTGCGAGCTTGAATAGACGTATTGCATACGACATGTGGGTTGGCGTGCCCAAGCTCAAGTTTGGGCTTGTATCGCTTTCGATGTCAGCGTCAGACAAATCTACCGGCAGCTGTTCAACGGTTATTATAAGTATAATACCTTAAACTGAATAACAGGGTGTGTTATACGTACTCGAAAGTCACAAGCCTCGTCGCGCAACGCTATAGGTCGGCCCATCATAGTTGCGATAGTCCTATCGAGGGAGTAGACTACCCAGAAGATCCGGGTTCTCATCTCCTGTTCAAATCTAGAGATGCCACTGCTGTTTGTTACTTCTCGCTGGAACCCTAGGTCTAATACTGAGGCTATGCATTGGTAATTGAGACACCAAACATCCAGCCGAATCGTCGGGCTATGCATGGCAAATATAAGTAGTAGCAGAAGGCATTGTAAACCTTGAGTTGAACTCTCTATCTGGATGCTTTCGAAGTGCTGCATAGCGGTCATGTAGTACCTCTCTCCAGAAAGGGGTATTTTATGGAGTCTTGAAACTATGGTTGCGGAAATGGCGAGCACCATGTATATCTGAAATCCCGCTATGTGGTCTTGAGCATCATCCTCGAAGAATCGTCTGAGTAAACGGTGGAAGGTAGGGCAGTGCAAGAATGGGTATTGCACATGGATTACCTCGAAGTAGGTCTGGGACAGGTTGATGGCTTGGTCTTTCGTGATCGATATCGGACCTTGTGTTTCAACAACAAGCTCTCTAAGATGTGGCGCAATAGATGGTGCCGAGCTATCAACGGTTCTCATCGTCTTTCCAGCTCTACTTGACGCAGCAAGCATAAGTTTGCAGAAGACATATCCGCTAGAAGGGCCTATATACCTAGGGTCTCTATTGGCTCCAAGTGAGACTAAGCCGACCTCATGAGAAAGTCCTACATTAGATGGAATGACCGGGGCCTCGATACTAGTTGTCTGATAATCCATACTTGTAGTCTCAGGCTGTTCTTTATGGGCTACGTCTTCAGAATTAGCCAACGCAGCCGAGCCCGACCGTCCCGCCGGCAGCTCACGCATTGACTGGTCGGAACGTGCAACGTTGAAAGTATCTTCATTTTCGGGCCCGGCACTGCAACGATCTGAGGATGCGTCTACAACAAGTGGCCCATCCCGTTCAAGGTCAATGTCCGGACAGTGCACACGAACCAGAGATTCGAGCCATTCTATTCGGCTGCATAGACTTCTCACATATCTACTCAGGAGAACCTTTGTTAGTTTATATCTAATAAGCAAAAGAAAGAGGGAGAATCACGCTCGTGGAAGGGGCCGAGCCTTCAAGCTCTCCCCATCTTCACAGTCAACACCAACTTTCGCACAACTCTGACACCGGGGAAGTTCCCCGTTGCACTGGAACAAAGTCAGCAGATTTTTCTTATCTAACCCCGGACTCATTGGTTCAGCTTACTCGTATTTTCCGTTTTTGACAGCGACGGCAACTCAACCCGGTCCTCGGAGCATTCCGGTCATGTCGAACCGCACGGCTCTGTCCGCGCCTAGGCCCCTGCTCCCTATTACCCTCTTTCTGGGATTCGACCATTTTCCAGGCATGTTTTATCTCGTAGCATACAGTATTGCTATTTAGTTGAGAGAAAATCTACCGTCGGAAAGGGTATTATATGGGTAACGGAGCTTCTCCGCACTAGTCCAACAAAGCGCTGGGTAGCGCGGAGAAAACCCGGTGTCGGACGACTCGACGTATAAGTGCATCAACAACCTTCAATATACCATCGTCTGCATCGGACTAGCCATAATGAAGATAGATTCATCAACTCAAGCACTATAAGATATCAGCTAGACATTTTTCAATTGAGACTTCGTTCCGTCATTGGCAATCTATTCGAGCCTTTAAAATACCCTACAGTCATCATGGAGGAAACCCCTGACCCCAAATTCTACGTCGAGGCATCGGAGGCTCGCACATTTGCTGAGAACGTCCTCATAGGCAACGGCGTACCAGCTTCCAACGCAGAAATTGTCGCGAGATGCCTCGTGGCAGCGGATCTTCGAGGGGTGGACACGCACGGCATAAATCGCATCCCCTCGTACATGACTCGGGTACGACAGGGAGTCCTCGACGGTGCAGCCAGCCCTGAGCTGACGAAAATCACCCCTGTTGTCGCTCAGGTGGACGCGCGAAACGGGTTCGGGTTTCTGGCCGCGTCGAAGGGGATGGCGGCCGCAGTGGACATGGCGCGCGAGTTCGGAATCGGGATGGTGAGCATCAAGCACTCAAACCACTTCGGTATGTCTGCGTGGATCGTCCAGCAGGCTATAGACGCCGGCATGATGAGCCTGGTCTTCACGAACTCGAGCCCGGCCCTGCCTCCGTTCGGCGGGAAGGGAAAGCTCCTGGGCGTCTCGCCGATCGCGTGCGGTGCACCTAGCGGCAAGGAGAAGCCCTTCATATTGGATATGGCGCCCTCGGTGGCGGCGCGGGGGAAGATATATAAGGCAAAGCGCCGCGGCGAAAAAATCCCGCTGGACTGGGCGCTGGACTCTGAGGGGAGACCGACCGACGACCCGGAAGCGGCACTTGGGGGTGTGATGCAGCCCAGTAAGCAACTTCCAGCGTCATTTTCTTCATATTATGGGGCGACTTGGGGGCCAAACCTGGTCTGAGATTATAGATTACGCTTCAAATTAAGGTTACTAACCGAACATGTTGCAGTGGGCGGACCAAAGGGATCAGGATTATCTATCATGATGGATGTATTCTCAGGCGTCCTTTCGGGTAAGTAGTTCACTTCAAATTCAGGGCATAAACTAAGGGAAACTTAGGCTCCGCCTTCGCTGGGCATGTAACGGGACCTTACGATCCAAGCAAGCCGTCGGATGTCGGTCATTTCCTTGTGGCTATTAAACCAGACCTATTCATGAGCCTAGAGGATTTCCGTGAACGCATGGATTACTTATACCAGCGTGTTGTTGGAGCGGATAAAGCGGCTGGGGTTGACCGTATTTATTTTCCAGGAGAAATCGAACAGATGAGACAGGAAGAGAGAGAAAAGACAGGCATTCCTCTCGTCCAAGCCGAGATTGATGCTCTGAATGAGGAAGCGAAAAAGGTCGGGAAGCCTTCATTAGTAGTAAAGGGGCAATAGTGAAACAGATATGTAGTACCCGACATTCAAATTACTTAGCAGTCAGTGTTAAACAAACACCCTTTGTAATATCTCACAGTTCTATATAGTGTACCAAAAATCGGTAGCACTATTAAATAACTCATTCCTTCAATAGTGGCCCTTGTCAGCATCAAGAAATACCTCTCTTCTCATTATTTAATAGCTACAAGTTACAATACTCAAACTTGGCTACTCTTTCCCCCATTTACTAAGGTATCAATTGGTAATACTATTCTTTCGTCCTCCCCGTCAACCTCAAAATCAAAACGAATGACATCTTCTTTAAACGGCCAAAGGTACTTGCTCGTGACTCTACATCGCGTCAGCCAACCAACCCCTGCCTACAAATTTCAAATTATCACTTACTTATGATGCTCATCGCTAGCCTGATATTCCGCAAGTGCCTGTTTATCCTTATGATAACTTAGGAGGGCGTACTGGAACCCCTGGCTGCGCTCGATGGGATCAGTAATCGAGGGGCCGCCGACCACGAGCCTCGAATTAATGACGCAGGGCAGATCCTTCAACTTCCGTAACTCTGTCACGAACTCGTCCTTATGGGAATCAGAGACATCCGTTCGGAATTTAAACAGAACTGGTTATTGGACTTAGTATATACAAGGCCGCAAACAACACACCTAATCATAGGTAAGAGAAAGAAATAAGCTGACCTACCTATATGAACGACAGTCATATTCGATCAAGATCGGCAAGCGGAAAGGGGCGGAGGAATAAGCGGGAGGGATGGATTAGAGGTTGGGTTAGGTAAGTATCTAACGTAATGTGAACTTATTTCGCTGGGATGGAGATCCTGATTCGAAAATCCGACTATGAGGTATAAACTACGAGGGAACTGAGGGATATTATACCCCTCACAACAGATTCTCTGTCAATCTCTCCGTCCCTTCTACAACATCAGTATCCGCATAGAAACACCACGAAGCACGGAAGATAGCATCGTGACTAGGGCCCCTTAGCGCTATACGGACTTTTCCCGTGCTTGTGGCCAAAGAGACCCAGAGCCCCCTTAGTGCGCTCTATAGAGGCAGACTTTACTTATCCTAAAGGGGAGGTCATTAGGCGACGAATAATGACAAGAAAGGTACTGGTCTCGCATACGATATGTGGCAATGCTAGTAAGTACACGGTTGACGATTTCCTATGCACTACAGATATGATTTATGCACGATCTCTGTTGTACTACTTATATACTTCTAACTCGTCATTTCCTCGTTGTACTTAGACGCGCTAGATTCTATGTCTATATGCATTTAATATAAAAAGGCGATTTTCAGGATGAAGGGCCCTCCGCGGTAAGGAACTCAAAATCAGCCCCCCGATCCGCCTGGTTGACTTCCCTCATGTACAGACCCCTATATCCCCTCATCCCATGCCTCGCAACCCAAGGGACATTATTATCCTTCTCTCCACTCTCACCATCCCCGTCCTTCTCAATTCCCTCTATCCGCGCCTTTCTCTCGGCGATTCTCCGCTCTAGCTCCTCATCGCCGATCTCAACCCTTAATATCCTCTTCTCCACATCTACTGTAATTACATCCCCGTCCCGGACAATGCCGAGCGCGGACCCGGGGTCCGCAGCCTCCGGCGCGACATGCAGCACGATTGTACCGCCGGCAGTGCCACTCATCCGGCCGTCCGAGACCCGGAGCATGTCTTGCACGCCCAGGGCCGCGAGTTTCCGCGGGATTGGTACTGCAGGAACCCACATGTTAGAACATCACCCCCCATACTAAAGAACCGACTCATTCTCGGACATGGGGGTGCAAATAGAAGCAAGTTCCATTACTAATGCACGGGGGGAAAAGAAGAGAAGAGAAGATAAGGGAAATCGGGATGCGTACTAAGTCCAGCCTCAGGCATACCCGGGTTCCCAACAGGCCCGATATTCTGCAACACAAGGACACTCTCGGGGGTAACCTCAAGCCCCTCATCATCAATCCGTCTCGCTAGATCCTCAGACCCGGCAAACACCACGGCGGGCCCGGAATGCGCCAGCAGCGCCCTGTTCTTCGACGCGCTGGCCTTCATCACCGCGCCCCGGGGCGCGAGGTTCCCGCGCAACACCACGAGCGACGAGGCCTCGTAGATCGGGTCGCTGAAGGGCGAGATGCAGGACAGCTCCCTGGGTATCGGGATCTCCCGGTCAGCAGCAAGGACCTCGCCGAGCGTCTTCCCCGTGACAGTCATGGCGTTAAGATGCAGGAGCGGCCTCAGCTCCCGCAGCAGCGCCGCCATGCCCCCCGAATTGTGGAAGTCGGTCATGTAGTTCGCGCCGCTGGGCTTCAGGTCCACGAGCAGCGGCGTCTTCCGCCCGATCTCGTGGATAGTGTCCAGCGTGATCGTCCCCGCGACGTGCGGGTGCCGGTTTATGATGGCCATTAGATGCACGACGGCGTTGGTGGATCCGCCGATGGCTTGGAGGACGGTGATGGCGTTGAGGAAGGACTCGCGCGTTAGCAGGGCTTGGGGCTTGAGGGCATCGCCTGCTTTTATCATCGATACGGCTGTTGCGCCGGTTTGCTCCGCTATCCGTAGGCGCGCTGATGAGACGGCTGGCGCTGAGGCCCCTTTTAACGGCATCATTCCCAGCGCCACGAGTAAACATGCCATTGTGCTGGCGGTGCCCATTACACCGCAAGTACCAGCCTTCGAGATAAGTAAGTAAAGTTTCGAGGCGTGTCGACTAACCCAGGCCATTTCAATGACCTTCTCGGAGCGGCCTTAGGTAGAGAAAGGAGGCGAACGGGACTTACAGTTGGCGCAAGCTCCTCGTTGATCATTCCAATTTCCTCTATATCTATAGTTCCCGCTCGATAGCTAGCCCACTACGATATTGGGAGTTAGCGATCACAGGTTTCCAAAATACGAATAACGCAATTCCGAGAGTTACTCACATTATTTCGGCAATCAGTACAAGCCCCTATTCGCACGCCTCGGTGGCTTCCCGGCATCATCGGCCCCGTAACGAGATGCAGAATCGGCTTGTTGGCCGAAATACCGCCCATGAGCTGAGCGGGCGTAGTCTTGTCACAGCCTATTTCCTCTTAGCAAACGCCTACGCAGCAATTAACAGACAGACAGAACCAAAACAAGGGACAAAAAACCATTCCGTAATCAGCAGAACGACATACCCCCAATAAGCACAACCGCATCAACCGGCTGCGCCCTAATCATCTCCTCAGTATCCATACTCATAAGATTCCTCAGAAACATGCTCGTCGGCGCCGCGAAGGACTCGTGCAGACTGATCGTGGGGAAGTCGATCGCGAGCCCGCCGGCGAGCTGCACGCCGCGCTTCACGGCGTCGATGAGCTGCGGGATGTTCGCGTGGCACGGGTTGAAGCTCGAGTACGTGTTGACGATGCCCACGATGGGCCGCGCCAGCGCGTCCTCGCTGTACCCGAGCGCCTTGATGAACACCTTGCGCAGGAACAGCGAGAAGTGCGCGTCGCCGTACGACGTCAGGCCCTGCCTCATGCCCTGCGCCGGCCCGACCGGGCGTGAGAGATCGTAGTCTTCCATTTATACCTAATTGTGTTCCCTTTCGGCAGGTGAGCAGACCACTAAGAGCCTATACGTTAGTGAATTGTGAGATAAGGGTCTTATGAGCACGCTGTCTAATTCTCGGATAGTAAACCATAGGCGTCGTCGTTAATAAATATCAAGGCCCGAATCAAGTCGGTCGAGGAAAAGAGAGCATTCCCGTGAATAGCTCATAACAACAAAGTCTGTTTCCCCATTATTCGTATCCGTTAGTATATTTCCTATTTCCCAAGGAATAGCCCATAACGATATTTGATAGGAGAGTTGCCCTATACTGAGATGCGGGGGATTTTCTCCGCTTCCACCGGACACTGCGAGAGCAGGCGGAGAATGTCCGGAAATCCAGACCCGGAAACAAATGGAGTTGCAATGCTTCGGCGATTACGACAAAAACAATGCCTAAGTCCTTGGATAGTCGTACTAGCTACGACATCACTGAGTGGAGCCTTTAGTTAACCGACATCATCACTTCGTACGTCTATTCTATCTCGTGCCTAGGTCCTCGGTCGATGCGTGTCACGGGGTACAGCGTTGATAACTAAACATCACGGAAAGCTCCATAAAGGTATAGACTGCCGGACAACTCCGCTGGGTGCCGGCATGTTGTCCGCGTGTATTAGCCTCACTGGGGAGATATGCAAACTCCTCTTCAGCAAATTAATGTCAGTTACTCACTGAAACCCAGGTAATATACATAAAAAGTCCTATCTACCAATGCGCCTGTTATGACATATAGGCATACCGTTCCCTCAACCTCAATGAAGAAGTTTCCTCCTAATTGGGTGTAAGTTCGTTAAGCCCTACGAGCAGATCCATTCCAGGATTCCTCTTCTTCCGCCACAAGGATTGCTACACCCTTGTACTTCAAGTAACATCCCCTGGTGCCTTGCCGAAGGCGTATGTACCGAATTGAATCCGGTGATAGCGAGCGGCTAAGAGTAGGATATCACGCGACTCTTTTGCGCTAATGTGTGCCCTTGAAGCTTTATTCAAGCTACGCAGAGCACATGGCCTGTGGATACAACCTTTGGGATCTCGTGGCTGTAGGCTTGGCATCCCCGGGCTACTTGCGTATCGTGCCTGTATGGAGTACCGGCTCGATGGAATGAATGGTGGATTTTCGGTGCCGAATCGAGTCTTACACGCTTTGAGGGTACACGCTTGCCGGCTGGGAAGAGCGCATTAGAAACGATTAATCTTTGATTAAAAGAAGGATTGAACATACCGGACTATTGAGCATATTATTACGTTTGGTCCTGCCCTTCTTGATATGGCTTTTCAGCGCAGAAGAGTCGAGTGGTTTAAGTAATTCAAAACTGCAAAGGAGCTCTGCTGAAACAGACATGACAGCGCCCCAGTTGTCGAATTCGCCGCAATACTAAGGAATCCCTGTTAGTTATCTTGCTGAGTAGGGCATTGACTGTACATACGTTCGGTGCACTGAAGACAGTAACTAGAACCCTGTCGTTAAAAAATTCATATCCGTCTTCCACAACCATGTGTGCACGACAAACCAGATCAAAATCATGCGTGGCGAGAAAGTCAGTGATAACTTTCTTCCCAAAACAATAACTAACCCCCCTTTCATTAGCCTCCCAATCGGCTTCCATATCGGCGGGATCGGACCAAAGTAAGTCGTTCAGTAGTCCATAATCAGGGACGTCTGTGGGGCGAGCAATATTGCGGATATCATCCATATGGCTTAATGCCGGTGACAAACCACCATGGACACAGAAAATCTTCCCTGCCACGATGGAAGCGATGGGCAAAGTATTGAAGCAATCGATAAAGGTTTTCCAAATTTTGACATTGCACCGTCGCTTGCACTCATCATAGAATCCATAGACACGAGTAACATTGGCACATTCGTGATTTCCCCGGAGAAGGAAAAAGTTCTCGGGATACTTGAGCTTGTAGCATAGTAGTAAGAGAATCGTCTCGAGAGACTGTTTCCCTCGATCGACATAGTCGCCAAGGAAAAGGAAGTTGGCGCTCGGGGGGAATCCGCACATCTCAAACATACGGATCAAGTCGGTATACTGCCCATGAACATCCCCAACGATTTTGACAGGGGCGTCGAGCTCAAGCAGTGCGGGTTGGGAAAGGAAGACCTCCCGCGCTCGCTGGCATATGGCCACGATTTCAGCGTTCTTTAGGCAGACGCTTTTGGTAACTTTGCCAGCATAGGCAGCATCAAGAAGACGCTTGATGAAATCGTCTAAGTCGATATCGTTGATCTCGCCCATAGCCACGCTATTCGACTGTTCCTCTGAAATTCCAGGTTGTATATGGTTAGTTGTATTCTCCCTCTTCACAAGGATGGAAGCCCCAGGTTGTTGCTGTAGCTGTGGGTTGGGGTTAGCAACACCCGATGGCGGTTGATCCGAAACGTGGTCAACCTCTCCCGAAGCTTGAGCAGCACTGATATCTCCATGGCCCCCTTTCATCGAAGCAGACTGTATGGGCGAAGGTGGTGGCTGCGCATCATCAAACGGCGAGCACGGAGAGTCTGGCGAATGCGGAGTCGTCATCGAGTCAACGCGGCTGGACCTAGACACCGCCGACTTACTGCTTCGGCCGGATCGCACGGACGCGACATCGGATTTGTCTACGAGCGTCTCGCTGTTAGAGAGAATCGTGGAACTTCGTGGACTGTCCGTTTTTCCGCTGCCCGGGATCTTGGATCGAAGCGCCTTAAACGAGCGCGATGAATCCTTCGTATCGGACTTGCCAAGGGAGGGGTAGGATTGAAGACCATCGGGGCGCTCCGTGTTGATCGAGGAGGCTGAGCTCTTAGAGCCCCCGCCCTCTTTCGAATTTTGGTTCCCCATAATATCGGTCGATGCGTTGACGGTAGCAATTAACTGTAATGTCCGAGCCTCGTAGAAAAAGTCCAACCAAGGAAACGAGTGCCCAGACGCCCGCCGTCTGCGATTCGGTGTATACTGATGCTGGTGATTCTACGTCGTTTTGTCCACTGCTAGGGAGGATGAAATAGCTGTACCAGGATGGCAAGGAGGAGAACGGAGGAGGTTTGGGAAGCCGTTGTGGTGTCCGTCTTTGTGATTCGCGACGTAGGACTGGCTGCAAGGAGGCTCGGGAACAAGCGACGTGTTGAAAGTACCGAATGTCTCAAGGCCTGGCGTCGGCGTTGGGGAGAACGGGGTTATCGGAGGTACAGGATGGAACGGGGTGCTAGTGGGAGCCGTTCTATCTATGACGAGAGCGTAGGTGGGGACCCGTTTACCTATTCATCTAGACACCTGGGTTGGGAAAGGTCAGCTCACGTCGCTCACTTCATACGTCGGCGGATTGGGCGCCGCGGCGGTGTGCTCACTGAGGAGCTCCGAGGACAATGACAACGCAATTGGCGCACAAGATGGCCGTACACAGATGAGGTGAATAGAGGCGAAAGCAAAAGATGGAAATAACGTTGGAAATGCGGGGAGAAGCTCTCATCGAGTAAGCGCTTGCGTACTAGTTGTGTTGTTGTGTATCTATGTGTATCTATGCGTATCTATGCGTGTATACTGTACCGTGGCGTGGATTGGTAAGTGTAGACGAACTTGGACTCGTACGTGCGTAGAAAGCCCCTCGAGAAGCCCCAAAGATGGCAACAAAGAGAAGCTGGCGGCGAATGAGAGCGAAAGGGACACAAGGCAGAGTAGGAGGAAGAAAAAAATAAGCCATACCCAACTAGCAACGGCCGCAGGAATATAGATAGGTAGGTCGGGGGAGACAAGACGAGCTGTGGTCTTAGGTAGAAGAGACAAGCAAGACAGGCCGGTGAACCTGGTCGCGGCGCGGCGCGGCGCCAAGTTTTTATGTATGATGGTTGAGACTGGGCGGGCGTGGTAGGTGGACGCTATCAGCAGCAAGGTTTCGCCGACTGATGTTGGTCTGGGCAGAAACTGGGCTAGTCGATGGCACTTGGCTATATCATTGGTACATTCGGATGCGGTGTGCTTTCTGGCGGCCAGGCATATGCGGTCGGTTCTTCGAATTTATCTACCTATGATGATGGCGTTTGTTTGCTATTATTGCTGCTGTTGTATCCAGAGGCAGGCAGACAGGCAGACAGGCAGACAGGCAGGCGGGCGGGCAGGCAGGATTCGGTACTGGTGCTTAATATCGATCACGGGCGATCACGGGCGGACGAGTTAGGTAGGTACCACTTCGGGTAGGACCTGGGAATTGATTATACAGGACTGTATTGGGGAGAAGGAAGCAATGTAGTAAACTGCCAAGATGTCCCCCCAATTGCAACCACGCACGAGGCTTGGTATGGTACGGGTGAAGTCTCAGGTTGCCGCGTTGCTTTTTGTTGGTGGCGGAACAATAATTGGGCTGCTGGGCTTTGTGGAATGCCAGAGGTGAGACGCAATGGGCGAACCGATTAAGTGACTTTAAACGGTGCCAAGGCTTCGACCGTTGAATTGGGCAGAGAGTGCAAGCGGTGGTAGCGTAGGTCGCGTAGGTAGTGTAGGTTGAGAAAAAGTTGAGGGGGGTTAATTAAGTATGCTTTTCCCACGATGGTGTAGGTGCTGGAGTTAGATAGATACTAGGTAGTCTGTAGGTAGGTAGCAGGCGCTGAAGGATGTGTAGTACAGCTAGGTACCCAGTAGGTGAGGTAATGTGTGAGGTCAGTGGTCAGTATGTAGAAGTGCCTAACCTAGCTAGGTAGGTAGGGTGGTACAAATGCTGTAGGAACAGGAACGGAACCACAGAGCACAGAGAGCAGAACCATACATGAAAGCGAAAGGAAAAGGGTCCCATATGTATCCCCGCAAATGCAGCACAATGAGCATTGAAACTGTCCTTGTGACTAAAGCTATAGTGATAAAACACCCCTGGAACCTTGGGCATCTCCCGCTATGGGCGCCTGAGCAAGTGGCCCTGGAGGAGTTGGGCCTCGAAATTATGTGGGTCTCGACTATAGCAGTTGAAGATTCTGTTGGGAGATGCTGGCACCTTCTTGCATTGTCCTCTCCAGCTCTATTATCATTTTACTTTGCTTTTCTTTTCTTTTCCTCTATTCTTCATCTTCTCTTCTGCCAACTCTGTTTCTTTCCACAATAGAAAACCACAGAACCAGTCAAATAGCCTATATTGTATCCGTACGTACAGCATAGTGCACATACATATATATTATGAACGGTCTACCCACTTGGAGACCACCAGGGTACCCATACATACCTCACCAAGTCCTCTCCACCTAGCCCCCGGCGGTACCTACATATGTAAGTACATATAAGTGATAAGTGGCAAGCAAGGAAGATAGGAGTGAATAGGGAGGCAGCACGACGAACGCGCAAGGTGACACCGCTGAATACCGATACCTACCTAGTCGATAGTCTGAAGACGATTCCGTAATGACTCCGTGCTTTTGCAGGCTAATCGGAATCTTCACATTAATTTGCATTTGCAATCCCGTTGCTTCTTCGTCGTCGTCATGTCGCGACGTCTGTCTTCCAATCATGCCCTCTCAATATGAAAATCTGTCCGTGTTTCGATCCTACCTACGAAAATAAATAGAGTTCGATATCTTCCGGATGGGCAGGAGACGTGTGTAGATGAAAGCCGGAACTCTCCAAGGTTGCATCGGCGCGGTGGGAACTCCCGCTCGTTATGCAGTTTGTTGTAGTAGATAGAATGAAGTTGCTGCCACCAAAACGGGTCCGTCTTAGAACGCAGGTGTTGGCGATATAGTTACGCATGAAGCAGTCTTCGGGGAACACATCACGGGATTTGCATTTGAAATCTGCAAATTGGAATAGGCAGGCATTGACAACTACATATTGACTCCGTACTCACATACAATCTAAACACCACATCCTGGATGATGTGCTTGCTCAAGGTGGAGCACGAGATAGATAACAGGAGATGAAAATCTGTTGGAGCCATGTCAAGATCCACCGAGGTCTCGGAGGTTAGAAAAATATCTCTAGACGTCTGGCAGGCACATCTATTCTTATATACACTAAGCATCCTGTCCCCTTGGCTCTCACTTGGCACATAGCTAATATCGATGAAGTTTTATGCTTGTTTTTCACACTTCTCTTTCAATTTCGATGGAACATTCGCCCCCTGAATAGATTTACAAAGTCACAGAGGATAAGCGCTCTAAGCATATCCCAATAATATAAATAGGAACAGCAATATTCTAGAGGCACCATCTTGTAGAAACTATGCACAAGAAATAAATCTAACACGAAACTTACATAGCTATCACTTTAAGGGTTGCCCCAGCTTCTTGCATACCCTTGTTTAGGTACCTACCTAGTTCTACATCCCCCCGCGTAGATCAGGTACATTGTTTAAGCGCACGGAGAGCGGCTTTTAGCAGCATACTTATGTATTTACATAAGTACCCATTATTCTAAGTGATACATTATACATACCTATAATTAGGTGAGATCCATTGGCGAGCCTACCTAGTGTTTATACAAAGTCACAGAGCCTTACAGGGATAGATAAAACTTAGTCATATTAAGCTATACCGGTTCAATTGAATGATTTTAACTAGCAAAATTCTTGCTTGATATTCCAACTACATATTCATTAAGAGATATAAAGAAAGAGTTCCTACAACTAAAAAAACCCTTTCCCCCTCACCATTCTAAATTCATGGGGTCATCACAGAGCCGATTTTCTCATGGGGCGACTTTACTTGAATCTTGAAATCGACACTAGTAAAGTTGAAAGTGTTAGGATCGGCAAAGTGGAAGTGAACAGTAGCGTCGCCTTCTTCCATGGTCGAGAAGGTAAAGGTGTAACGAGAGTCTTTGATCTCGTAATCCACATAAAGGAGTTTCTATATGCCAAATCCCGGTTGTCAGTAAGATAGCTTGTTAACCCCAATGATTGAGGGTTGCAAAGGTCAACGGGGTTTCGCTTCAGCAGCCCGCTTGGCGCGATCTGTTTACTTCTGCAGTTAAAAATAAAGGAAGACGAAATGATTAATCTTACGTTATCGTCGCACTCGACTTTGCAGAAACGGTCTGGGTCGGTGGCAATACACACATCGAAGGTTTCCCCAACATATGCAAAATCTTTCATACTGCTCTTCAGGATTTCGGGCTGAGTTAGGTCTTGCCGTTCTGGCAAACATCCATCAAGAATATACTGAAACATTTTCTTCATCAAGCGGTGAAACCTGTCGGGAGAATCGGCTCCTGAGGATTCACTATCTAGGGGTCGCAGTTCGGCACGGACGAAAACGTTATGGCATACCCATAGGATAAGAGGCGCTGGATCTTTTGCATTTGTATCGAGTCTGATAGTACCTAGATCGGAAGTTGACTCGTGGAATATTCCTTCTATGGAGGTGGAGCAGCTTAGGAGATGGTTGCCTAGTTCGTTGCAGGCGGCCTCGAAGTCGGTTTCTAGGTATATCTCAACTCGAATACTGCCACCCGCCTCAAGTTCTATTATAACACCGACTATTGCGCACTTTGTCGAAATATCTACACTCTTGGTCGCTGATTTCCATCCCTCGATATTTCCCTGGAAGAACTTCGCCAGGTCTGCATTTGAATAGGCCCCCCGGCTTGGGCTTACTTTTTTCTTCAGATCTCGCAGTTTTCGGCTGCACTGAAAATCCTGATTCTATTATACGATTTAGCCCGCGCCATTCGAAATTAAAGTATTTTAATTAAGGCCGATGAATACTTACCATTTCCAGCATCTCTACTGCTCCTTTCAACTCAAGTAGTATGGGAGACAGTTGACGGTCCCTACCAAACCGACGCCACACCGTAGAGAGACACGCCGACCGAGTTTTCTCCATGTGTTTATTATATTTCGTCGTGATGCCGCGTACCTCTTTGAGGCGCAGATCGAGGATAGGGCTTTCGATTTTCAGGTCTTTGATGAGCTCTGTTATTCGTACAAGCTGGTCGAGGGACTGAGATGCCTCTTTTACTACTATATCTACTGAGCGGGGCTGCCGTTTTATGCTATGAGATGCTTACCTTTGGTTTGCCTAGCATTGCGTAGAATCTGTAATGCCTGGTTCTGAATCTCTTGCGCTAGATGACCAGTCTCTCGTCCTCCCGGGGGGATCGCGAAATCGCGATACTCCGTTATAAGCAGTGGTTCGAGAGTGGTCTCAAGACGAGTTAGAAAACGCTGTATACCAAATAGTAGTTAAAATAATGATGACAGAAACTTGCCATGATGGCTAGGCGTTCAAGCGACGGAAGAGAGAGAGCGGATACGGGAACAAAGCGGATAGACGCTAGAGTTGTAATATATGCTTAGGGTATGTAGGCTCCTAGCAGGGGAAATGGTTAGTTGGACGTGAGGGAATCAGCCGCGAAACTGATATTCAGAAATGAATAGCAAGGGATATAGGAACAATTGTATGCATGGTTTTTCCTTTAAGTAAATATATGACTAGTAGAATATCTTTGTTTATTTTGGTTCATATGATAATTATATGATAGATTCGTGTGAAACCTCTTCGAGGGTAAGCACCCACCTGATTTGTCCTCTCTTCTTGTTTCCTAGCTTCTTGTAGAGACCATCAGTCCCTACTACAGGGCATGCGCCAACCAGAATGGGCGCGGTGTAAAAAGGTCGTCAAATATTCCTTACAAGTTTCAGGCAATAGGCTCTTGCCTTCAAGCAATGGTTTTATACGCGCCGCACTTACGGCATACCAGTATGGCAACCATCATCATTTAACAGACCGACCTAAAAATATGTAGTTCGCTATCCTAGCCTAGCTAAGCTGTTATATTAATGCAACTACCGAGGAGCTACGGTCCCATTTCGTTGCCCATGAGGAAAAACGAAATGTAGAGGTAATTTTAGAGAATACCTCTATTGATACTGTAAATGTTAGTCAATTGTTCGCAGTAGTGACTCAAATGATGGAGAAGTTAGATCCTTAACGAAGAGCTGCAGCAGTAGATCACGCCAAATTTTATTACTACCACCGAGACCGACAAAGCCGTGGCAGCTATATTTATAATGGGATCGATGTAGGAATACTTTTGGGCTCAATAACTACCTATGGAATCGAGGCCGTTACCAGCTGTGTCTAAGTAGGTAAGTAGTCCCAACCACAACCTCAAGTTTATTTGCCAAGCTTAACAGAGATAGGCTGGTCTAGGTAGGTAATCTACTAATTTTTGCTTGACACCTAGCTGCATTTAGCCCCACATACATTGCTGGCGTTCTCAACTTAGCTTGGTGCATGTCCTGTCCGTCCGTCGAGGCCCTCGTGGCACTTCTACTCGCGTCATTCGTTACAGCTTTTGATGCCTGATAATATCAGATTACATAATTCCCTCAAGATAGCGCGAGGTCGGCAGCACGTCGTCTCGAGGGTAAGTGGTCCGTATGGTACTGTAGTCGGTTCGTATATCGAAGCAGAAGAGGCTCAAAGACAAGAACAGTATATTTGTCAAACCACGACACTAGGTGTCAATAATCTTCACCACGCTAGGGTAATTCGTTTATCTTTATACTCGTCTAAGTGCTGACAGCTAGGTAGGTGAACTCAGCCTTACGGCTTCATCAAACCAGGGTAAATATATCTCCATATTGGGTGATTTACGCCAAACATGATCCAAAGACAATACAGTGTTTGAAACCACGACAGTTTAGCCCGTGCATAATTCGATATTAGATGTCATATGCATAGGTGCTACTTAACTTGAGATAAATAAATTGGGAAATTTTTGACGTCGAGATGCCTAGTCAAATTCATCCAATACCTAGATCCATCGGTATGTGAACAGAAAATTGACGAGGTTGGGCACGCTCGTACGGATTCGTTCGTATGTAATAAAAAAAGAGGTGAAACTCCGCTAGAGCTTCCGTCTCTATTTTTAGGTTGCTGCTGGACCGACGGAGTTTTTGGCGATGGCCAATTACAGAGGCACAAGCCCATTACAGCGGGTCCTCGTTCGTCGGACACATGGACCTGTTCCCGCTTGGCCACGCCAGTTCACTTGCGCCACGGTGTCGCAGCTGGGCAAGTCCCTACCTTAGACCTTCGCCGAGCTATCTACAGTAGGTACTGCGTATGGTTTCAGTGCGAAGGACTGTCCGCAGGTTAGACGAAACAATCTCATCTGTTACAGCTCCGTGCATGCGTCTAACCCTTTGCCTTGAAAACCAGACATTAGGTATGCGGTGTCACTGATCCTGATATTGCATCAACATGTTTGAGTTAGGTGTTAGCGTCATCCTAATCGTTCGCCTGATAAATAAATAAATATCATGAGTATAAGTGTCGTCAGACAAACCCTTGAAACACAAGGCTATAGGACCTCCTGCTGACGCCACTAGCATCACCTTACCTATACGTGTGTAGGTAGTTGAACATACGCATATGGTCTCGTCAATAAGCAACGGAGTTGGGGTTGTGTGCATTAGCAAAACCTGACTGGCGGCGCGGGTTATGTAACCCACTGACGTCTTCAGACTGCGGCCGTGAACTTTGCCTTTCTTGGCAGGGAAAGGCGACGCGGCCGGTCCCATATTTTTTCTTCTTTTTCCCTCTGGCAACGCATCATGCTCAGCAGTCGATCTGCAGATTGTTGACTCGGATTTTGGTTTGACGTCTCTTATATTATCGTCTAAACGCGTCCCGATAAAAGTCCTTCATTGTCCATTATACGGTATGTAGATGGAAGACTTAGGTAGACGAAGGATTACAGGTAAGTGAGGTAATTACCGCAATAATTAAATAAAAGTCCTACAATGTACTTATACTTTCAATTACTCTTTTGGGGAGGAATCTATCAATGTAGGTATTCTAGATTCAACATTGAAGGGAGGGTCTCCCCCGCGTTAGAGACATCAGCTTAGAGAGATGAATACGTATGTTGGTATGGGAGGGAATGCCGAAAAAAACAAGGGATTTCTTTGCTTGTGGGCTTTGAGGGGGGCTGAGTTTTCCACTAACAAAGCCATTGTCAGCTGGGCTGAAGGCAGTGTCTGGCAGTGTGAAGGGACCTGCTGTAGGCTAGACGGAACACTCTCCCTTGTTGCTTGGCCGCATCGCCCACTAACGTGGCCATGATAGCGGGTACATTACCTATGTAGAGCTGCTATGTACTGCGCCACGCTAGACACGTTAGGATCTGCGCCCATCTTACATACAGGCTTCTAGAGAAATACAAAAGAATCCAATCCCTTCCTTCGAACCCTCGTTTCATAATTCTCTCTATCTACATCTTTTCCCCTCGTTCTCCCATCGCCACTTCGATTTTCTTCGTTTTAGCGTGGTCATTTCCTATCCATATTCCATCCGTTTACGACTGCGAGAATCAAACATTCGATTCGACTTTCGTTTTTCGGCAAATACCGCTAATTACAATCGTTCGGGTTAGGAGGCCTCTTCTCTTGCCGAGGCCATTACATCATCGCACCTCGTAACAGCCGGTAGCCTTACGACACCAACCCAGCTAGGTATTAGAGAAATCGCTAGAAAATGGGTGTTGGAAGATATATCTGTGTGGCTCTGCCATTTGTTCTTACGGTCGCGAGTATTATCGCCGCCCTCATCGTCGGCCTAACTGGCGTAACCAACAACGATTTATATCTATTCCGCATCGATGTTACCAACCTTTCTATCGAGACTTCCGCATTACAAGACTTCGTCGATAACGCCACCTCATTATTTTCAAGGTCTGAAGTAGAGGGCATCGTCAGCCGCTCACCTATCGAGTGGCACGATGCAAGCCTATTAAGCGCCAAGGAATCATCCGACGACGTAGCCAGCGATGTGGCCAGCGCGCTCAGCGGCACCAATATCACAGCCTCAGACATCGGTCTAGCTAATGTCTACGAATTCACTCTATGGGGCTACTGCGTCACCCCCGAGGATGGCAAGAAGAACTGCACCAAAGCCCAGTTCGATTGGGCTACGAAGGAGCTGAATCTGAGCTGGGTCGATAACCTGATTGATGCCACCGGAATCAACATCACTATCCCCGACGCGCTTAACGATGGCCTAAACACGTACAAGACCATCACCCGGTGGACCCAGGTTGTGTTTATTATTGCGATCGTCGCCCTAGGCTTGGAGCTGCTCGTCGGTCTTTTCACAGCATGCTCCCGCGCCGTTTCGTGTGTCACCTGGATCATTTCCGGCTTTGCCACCGCTGCCATCATCGCCACCGCTATTCTCTTGACCGTCACCGGCGCCACCGTTATCGGTGTAGTTTTGGGTGTGGCGAAGTGGTACGGAGTCAAGGCCAGCCTCAACACCAGCTTTTTGGCCGTCCTCTGGTTGAGCGTTGCCTTCGCTCTCGGCGCTGGTCTCTTCTGGCTCTTCTCCATCTGCTGCTGCAAGCCCGAGCACCGTCCCTACGGCGGCGGGCGATCGCGCCACGCCGACAGCGAAAAGCTCATTCCCAACAACACGTACGCTCCCCTCGGCGACAACCGCAACTCGGGTTACAGTGGGTACAACTACGCTGCTCCCCAACGTGGCGGTGCCCGATCGGATCTCGCTTACGAGCCTTATTCGCACTCTCGTGTTTAAAGTGGAGGATAGAGTGAACATAATGACAAGATTGAGGTCATATTAAATAGATTTGAGGGTTGAATGATTTTACTTTGTTATTCACAGTTTGCATTTGCTGGCGCATGGTTGGGCTACGAGTGGTTTGGGCAACCTAACGCGTCTAGGGGTTGTATAGAGTCGATATACGTCTCAAGGGAATATACCCAATGCATCTCGACAGATGAATGCCGTAATGAAATAAAGAAATTATAGTTTCTAAACCCATTTTAAACTTGGCATCATCGCTTCTATCTATGTGAATCACGTAGTTTGGTTTCCAGTGCTTCAATCGCGCTAATCACGTGCTTGGGTTTTGTATAGCTACCAAAAACCAGTAGGCACTTGTAAATAATTATTATCTATCCTGTCGACAACTCTTTCCACAAACAAACCGTGCCTCTACACAATCTAACTCATTACGCTGGCATATGGCCACGTTATGAAGCCACGTAAACGATGTCTCACGAGGTAAGTTTATTTTCGTCAGTCGTAAAAAAAAAAAAAGTAGTCATAAGTCCCCACAGCTCCAGTCCCACCAAACCTCCGGAGGAATTTACGAAATCAAATGACCCGACAGCACGGTGGTTCACCGCAGGTGAAATGAGGAGATATTTATATCGCGCGATTCTTAATGCTGATATTTTATAGGCGGCAACTCCCGGCCGACTCGGCCGTGAGTATGTGCTAAACCCTATCACGGCGCTGGCGTTCTTGACGCTGGGTGACAAGCGATACTTGCTCGCGGCCGAAGATACAGATATAAAGGTCTATGATACCGCAGCCTCATGTCTCTGTGGGACGTTACCTGTTTTCCGGGGTCAGCCTATTCACGGCATTTCCGTGCCCCCTGCTGCCGAGAACGGTATCGGCAGTCCCCGGCAGATTCTCGTTTGGGGCGGCCCTATCGTCAAAGTATTGTCTAGTCGCATCATCGAAGAGTTGATTTGTCCCAGCCTCGAGAATGGCGACAGTGAGGCGCATGGAAGCTTCTATGGGGAACCTATATTGGTAGATATGGCATTATCCGCACCAGAGGCTATAGCTCCCGATTGGATCTTCGACGGCCGTATCTCGCCCTTTGATGAAAACCGCATCGTTCTCCTGACGGCGCATAACGAGGTCATTCAGGGACGTGTTAGCTCAGATCAGACGACCCTCACCTTAGGACAAGTACAGTCGCCTTCGCGGCCAATATTATACTCGGGGAATTTCTTCTGGGTCGAGAGAGACTGCGTGCTTGTGGCTGCCGGAACGGTATTCGGCGAGATTGTGGTTTGGAAGTGTCACCTTGCGTCTAGTGTCGACAAAGATAACTACGAGAACGGCTCTATTGAAGATAATACACGAGAAAGAAGAGATGCAGTCAGTTGCGAGGTCCTCTTCGTGTTTTCGGGTCATGAAGGCTCGATTTTTGGTGTTCATATCTCACCCGAAATAATTACGAGTTCCGGAGAAACGATTAGACTCCTCGCGAGTTGTAGTGACGATAGAACGATCCGAATTTGGGATATCACAGAACGAAGACATGAATCCACGAATAAAAAAAACAGTTTTGAGAACCAAATCTCCAACGCGAGGCAAACTGGGTTTGGTGATTCTATCGTTGGGTCGATAGGGGTAGTCAATAGCCCCTCGAGGTGTGTCGCGATGGCTATGGGTCATGTATCCAGGATATGGCAAGTCGAAATTAGGACCCCTGGACCCCTTTCCAAAGGAGATGCAATCCAAGTTTATTCGTTCGGAGAAGATGCCACAATGCAAAGGTGGCATCTCAAGCTGGACGCTAGCCTAGAGACGGGTCTAGGGGTATCAAGCAGCTCTAGTCAACCTCCCCTTAAACTAATGCACTACGAGACCTTTTTAAATCATAATGGGAAACAAATTTGGTCACATGCCATGATTTCTAATGAGAATGGCCTCTTAATAGTTACTGGGGGCGGAGACGGCAAGATAGCACTCATGGAGATGGGCTCCAATCATACAGCAAGAGATCCAGATGATATTACAGAGAGCACCGACCTTCGCCAGCAGTCTACCCAACAACTTGAAGTTTCTCCGTTAACTCTTATAGAGAAATGCCAACACCAAAACGCTGGCGCTACTCCTTCAATCTCCTCTTTTAAGCATGGAAACGGGAAAGAGATGTTCCAAGCTTTCACATTCATCACAGACAACAAGCTAATCATCACAACAAGATCGGGTCGCCTTTTCCTCGGCACCTTTGACACCAAAACAGAGTGGAAAGAGATTACGATTTCCGACGAAATTCGAACGACCATACAGTCATATACTGTCCTTAGGAGTTCCAAAAGGGCTTCTATAGCTTTTATTGGTGCCCCTAGTGGCGAGTTGTTTTATTACCATGAAGCAAGCAGCAATTCGCTTTGTTCAATCTATAAAGCAGAGCGGAAGATCACAGAAATCATCTGCCTTTCTGATACTTTAGCTTCTTCTCTTCATGCGCTGTCAGACGCCAACGGGGAGTCTGGTGGGTATATTGAACTTCTTATCACTGTGTACGGAAGTCCAAGGGCGGAAATTCTCCGTCTCGACCAAAACCGCATCTTAATACAACGAACGGAGATAATAGTACCTGACGAATTCTTCGTAACAACTGCCGCGTGGTGCCATGGATATCTTGTACTGGGTTCTAGGCATGGTAGTATTGCGATTTTTAAGCGGACGACCAATGGAGATTACGCTATCCTCTTAACCGTAGACGTTACGGTTGGTGATAAAATTACCTCGGTCCTCCAATTTCCACGACACTCTATGCACTCCCCCACCTATTTCCTCACGACTTCTCGTGATGGCAAATACAGGATATACGAGATCCCTAATACGACAAGCAACTTTCAACTCCACTTGCTTCACGAGACAAGGCCTCCCCTCGGGCCTATGATTGAAGGGTCATGGCTATTCGACAACCAAGATGGAACGCAAGACGCTGTACTCTACGGATTCCGAAGCAAATACTTCATAGTATGGAATGTGACGCAACAGCGCGAGGTCGCGATGTTTGACTGCGGCGGCGGACATCGCGCGTACGACCAGATACAAATAGTAGGAAATCCCGAAGGTGTAAGGTTTGTCTGTACCAAAGCAGCACAGATGAGGATATTCTCACAGGTACGTGCGCCGCATCTCCCACTAAAGACAGGTGGCCACGGCCGCGAAATCAAGGCCCTGTCGGCCTCAGGGAAGTTAGTGGCTACGGGCGCCGAGGACACTGTGATACGTATATGGCAGCTTCGGGAGTGGAGCCAACCCCGAGGAGAACAGAAACTCCGCTGTGTGCTTGCCTTAGAGAAGCATAATACGGGCATTCAGAAACTCAAGTGGTTCAAGGACCAATACCTCTTTAGCAGCGGCGGCAATGAAGAGTTCTTCGCCTGGCGTATTACGCCGCTGAAAAGCAATATCTGTCCTCTTGGTGTCGTATGCGAGGCCGTATTCCCCGATCGCTCCGAAGATGGCGACTTACGAATCATGGATTTCGACGTCCACTGTTTAGGTGAGTATGCGAGTGCCGGTCATGGAGTCCAGAATACCGAGGCCATATCCGAGAAATCTCGGGCGGAACTACAATTCTGTATCTCAATGTCACTCTCAAATTCCACGGTGCAGAGTTACCTTTACTCCGCGCAGCATGGATTCCAACTGTTAGGCAGGCAAACATATACCGGCGCTTGTCTTACGCAGCTTAGACATTTGAACTTCACAGATCGATATTACCCGCAGGTTCTGACAGCCGCCACTGACGGCCATCTGGCTGTGTTTCCAAACCTACGATTCCCCGGTGATGGAACTGAGGATCTAACCGGCATACTCGTTACCAAACTCCACCAAAGCAGCATTAAATCGCTAGACATGCGTAGCATCACTACAACGACCGGGACCTCGTACTTGGTTGTGACAGGCGGAGACGATGATGCCATCGGAGTTCTACATCTATATTCCCCCTCTCTGACTCTATCCACCAAGCCACCATCCACACAGCACGTGCCGACAGATTCTAGTGCTGCAACGAATCCCAATCTCATACCAGATGAGATTTCAGTCCCCGTTTCATCCTCAAGTCCAAACCACGCCTTCCCGCCTAGTCCCAGCAGCCAGAAACAAGCCTTGCCATATTACGAGATCCGCAATAAATTCATCGTCCGCTCCGCACACGCCGCGGCAGTAACGGGGCTAGGGATAGTGCGGCTCGAGAACGAAGGGCGGGATGCAGTAGTTGTAACTACGAGCAACGACCAGCGCGTTAAGACGTGGCGCCTCGTAGACTGGCAGTCTATGCATCCTAAAGTTCACTTGCTGGATAATCGGTATAGCGGCGTCGCAGATGCAGGGGACTTAGAGGTTATTGGGGAATGGTACAGCGATGAAGATAAAATGCCTCTTGACATGAGAAATGAGCAGAAGAAAGTCTTGGTTGCTGGGGTTGGCATTGAGATTTGGGGTGTTTCCTGATGAAAGAAAGAAAGAGGGAGTAGAGATCCGTCATACTGATAGAGACAGTGTTTATTACCATGGGATACATGTATCTGGCTCACCATGTATGGCACTTACGTTGAGCCCTTTAAAATGCCTCCAGAAGTGTTTAAGTCGAAATGGTAGTACAAATAAAAAATAAAATAATAAAATAAAATAAACAGGGCTTACGGTGGTATAAAAAGCAAGACAAGCATGCTGCAACTATTATATCGAATCGATATGAACAAAAAGCTGTTCTCGCCCGGGATCGAACCGGGGATCTTCTGTGATCACTTCGAAGATGTAAGACAGACGCCCTAACCACTAGGCCACGAAAACACCGACTTCCACGCCTTGAGATGTTAGGATTAACTTTAGAGGCCTTTTATATCTGTAATGTGTATCACTTTATTGAAGGTCTATGACTTGTAAATTAAACGTCATTAAAGAATACTATTCTTCTCTAAAGTTTATAAAATTAAGGAGCAAATGGCTCTAGGATTAAATTTTTTAAAAGTGAATACTTATGGTACTTAGCACTCCTCTCATAGCTGAAAACTACCTACCAGCATAGATAAGACGGAAATAGCCATCGTACAATCGTGACACTCTTAATCTTGATGGAAACACTTACAAATCCGTTCCCATTTTAAGTATTCTATTCAGCAAAAGCAAAAATGCTCTAGGCTGGTAGTTTCCAGTCCTATTTTCTTTTGCCTTAATATTTAATCACCTTTAATAAGCTAGGTATCTCGTTGTGAGGAAGGTGTATACTTGTTTCATCACATGCTATGTGTAGGAAATGACAGTAGTAACACGATCCGTAAGATTATGTTAAGGCTATCTTATCCTTTATATAGTTAACAATCATATAGAATGCACTAGTTCAAGCACTTTGAGTTTATTAGAGCAATCAAAACAATTCTTTAAATGTCCATACTTGACAGTTGAAGTTGTGTTGGAGTTGTACAGTACGTATGCATTATAAAGCACTGTCTGTACATGTGGCTACCCATAGCTGTGTGGCTGAAGCGCTGTAGTGTAACAGCTTGGGAAGAAGCTTGAAGCGGGCATCTCCAGCGAGCTATAGATAGCCACGCCGAAAAAAATGAGCAACGTAGTAGCTCGTACTTGCCTTCGACAAGGCCTCACATGGTCTCAGACCAAGATATCGTACGTTTTCGCTCTTTTGTTTAATTGGACCCTCCAATTGTACTATATCATCGCTGACTCCCTGGATAGGAGCTATGAAGTAGCCCGATCAAGCATTGCGGGTGCAGCAGCACCATATAGCACTCAGCCCACATGCCAGCACTACTACCAACGATTGTCCCTCGTATCTACCGCTCCCAAGTCGCCCCTATGGCTGGACTTGCCCCACAGCGCGAGAGCCTTCCATGCGTCTCCCAATGTCTACAAGAAAAAGGAAGACAAGAAGGGCGGTAAGAAGTCCAACGGCAAGGCCGCCGAGAGCAGCAGCAGCAACAGCAACAGCGGTAGCCCAGACGACGGCCACAAGATCCCCCAGCCATCCCCCGAAGAACCCCTCAACTTCGCCGACGTCGAGGCGCGCCTGTCCAAGCAAGCCGAGCACTCCAAAGCCTCCCTCAAGAAACTACACACAGGCGGGCGTTTCGACCCCGAGGTGATCGGCGCCCTGAAAGTGCCCGTGGACAAGCGCGGCGTGGTGTCCTACCCCTTGCACGAGCTCGCCCAAGTCGTGCCCCGCGGCGGGCGCACCGTCTCCCTGCTGGTCCACGACGACGGGTACGTGAAGGCCATCATGAGCGCGGTGCAGGGCAGTCCGGACTTCAACCAGCAGCCCCAGCGCGACCCCGACAACGAGCTCGAGCTCGTGCTGAAAGTAGAGCCCGAGAAGCCCGAGGACCTCGTCCGCCGCGTCAAGGCCCTCGCCCATGAGTGGCGCGAGCGCGTGCGCGCCATCCGCCAGAAGCGCGACAAGCTCCACGCCACCTGGAAGAAGGACGGTTTGATCGGCCCCGACTTGAAGAGGACCGCGGATAAGGAGCTGGATAAGGTCATCAAGACGGCTGTAGTTGAGATTGACGAGTTTGAGAAGAGCGCTATTAAGGCTGCTGAGTCGAAATAGAGCTAGCTATATCTATTTGCGAGGCATGGTGCCCTTCTTAAAAAGGAAAAAAAAAAAGATATGGTTACCTAGAGGCCTACCGGATAACATAGCATGCCAGTGTGTTCTAGAAGCATGTTTTCATATGAGAAACAATAACGTAAACCGGGCACAATGGGTCGTTATGCATATACACTATATATGGTTGCTCTTTTACAAAATTTGGTATGGTACAGCCAGTGCCGGAGCTAAGAGCGAGATGTCTCATGAACACATCCATCCTCCTTGTCTGGTCTATATCCTCAGTATTCGTTGTCTTGCAGTAGAGTTTCGCCCATTACTAAGCTCTCGCTCTTGGCCCGCCCGTAGCACCTGCGGGCCCCGTACTCCCACCAGGCAGCAGACTCCTAACCTTCTCCTCAATGCGCCGTGACGCATCCGCATTCCACGTAGCGCCCCTCGCGGCATAGCTGCGTACAGTGCCGAGCGTATCCTCAAGGTCGGCATGTCGCGGGCTCTTGTGCGTGCCGAGAAGAGCAGCCTGGAGAACAGCCTTCTTGGTCCGCCCAAAAACACGGAAGAGCTTCATGCTCGGCGTGTTCTCCAGAGACCATTTCTTCACCTCTTCGTTGGGGAAGAATACGCCGGTGCCGTTCTTACTCTTATACCGGTCCCGCAACTCCCACGGTCGCAGCGTATAGCCAGAACGGAACCCCTGTGCGCCCCCGAGAATGCGCGCCTGCTGCAGAACCGCGTCGTCCTTCGCGGCGCTCGATCCGTCTATGGGCGCGCCGGGGCCGTAGCCTACGAGATCGCTCCGAGAGAGCGAGGGGTTGAACTGGTGCAGTGTGCCGACCTCCTTGGTCTCCCACATCGCTTTCACTTCGGGGGACCAGTCGTCTTCCCCGGCGTCTGCCTGGTCATCTCCCTGGTCCCGGTCTCGTTTACGTCCTCCCCGTCCGCCCCCGCCTGATCGCTCTCCGCCGCCCCGACGACGCCCTTGTCCCATCGTGCCGCCTGGCCTTCCGGCTCCAGCCATCGCTCCGCCCCGATTAAAACCACCTCTACCTCTACCTCTGAAGCCACCTCCGAAGCCACCTCGGAAACCACCGCGGATGATGTTGGGAGCGCCCGTGGTGGGTGCCCTAGGGACCGAAATGGTAGCAGATTCGGACCGGAGGTCTATTCTGTTGAAGATGCGAGGGGAGGGAGCACCAGGAGTTGTGGAAGTTGTGGAAGTTGTGGAGGTAGCAGATTCGGGCCGCAGGTCTATTTTCTTCCAGGCGAAACCGGATTGGCCTGACGGCCGGGGTCGGTTGCCATTGCTATTGTTTAGATCGGCGAGATCGGAGTAGGCGGCGGCGGCGCGTTGTCTCCCAGACGGTCGTGGGCTGTCGCCATTGCTGCTGCCGTCTTGTGGTGGTGGCGCGGCGAGTCGCTGGGCGGTGGAGAATGCCCGTAGCGAGGCCGCGATGCCGTCTGTGACTCGGGTGAGTTCAGCCCTCGAACGGCCGGTGGCCGAGTTTAAGGATTGGCGTATCATGGGGTTGAATTGATGTGGTTTGGGAGGTGGGATGCTGTCTCGAGCTCCATTCTCGGAAATTTTGAGGAGCAGTGATGGTGGTACAAGCGAAAACTGGGGCTATGCACTAAAGCGGGTATCCTGTATAATGGGATATCTCTACTGCTGCACGTAGCTCCCACCTACTTATCTAGCCCAGGTATTTAGGTCGCCTAGCAGCACTTCGCGCCGTCTCTAGATAGAACGAGAATTGTCTTCGTGAAATTTTCAATTTTGAGTCACTGTACAAGTAAATACATAATTTCATTTTTACAGGTTCCATAACGCCATCAGTATGCTGCTAGCTCTGCAGCGGCTTGCCCATACCGCCATATGTGATGGTCTTAATATGCTGGTATTCCTCAATACCATATCTTGATCCTTCTCTACCAAATCCTGACTGCTTGACGCCTCCAAATGGCGAGGCCGCATCCGAAATCAGACCCGTGTTAACGCCGACCATGCCGACCTCAAGTGTTTCAGCCACCCGGTGTATCCTCTCTAGATCCCTCGAGAAGAAATAACCCGCTAATCCAACATCGGCGGCGTTTGCTAGATCTATCACTTCTTGCTCGGTTTCAAAGGGGAAAAGGCCAGCAACAGGGCCAAATGTCTCCTCACATGCGATAGCCATGTCCTTCGTCATGCCGGTGATGACTGTAGGTTGGTAGAAATTAGACCCTAGGTCTGGCATCTTCTGGCCTCCTACGACGATTTTTCCGCCTTTCTTTTCAGCATCCCTTACGTGGGCATCGGCCTTGGCAACGGCGCGATCGTGGATGAGGGGCCCATGGGTAATGCCCTCGTCGAAGCCATAGCCTACTTTGAAGCCTCTAACTTTCTCAGCGAATTTCTGGGCGAATTCGTCGTATATGCCTTTCTGGACGTAGATACGGTTGGCGCAAACGCATGTCTGTCCCGATGAACGGAACTTGGACGCGATGGCTCCAGCAACAGCGGCATCGACATCAGCATCGTCGAATACGATGAATGGTGCGTTTCCGCCTAGCTCCATAGACAAGACCTTGAGCGTTGATGAAGCTTGCTTCATCAGAAGTTTCCCAACTCCCGTAGAGCCCGTAAAGGAGACTTTGTGGATCGTGGGATGTGTCATCAACGTCTCACCGACCTCAGGGGTGTTTTTGTGTACCGTCACAACATTTACAACGCCCTTTGGTATACCAGCCCGATGCGCTAGTTCTGCTAGCGCTAGTGATGTGAATGGCGTCTCGGCTGGGGCCTTGCAGACTGTCGTACAGCCCGCAGCGAGGGCAGGGCCGATCTTACGCGTGATCATAGCCGCAGGGAAATTCCAGGGCGTAATGAGCCCACAGACACCCACAGGCTGCTTGAGGGTCATTACTCTGTTGCCCGGGATGCTGGCTGGTATGGTTTCGCCATATATTCGCGGAGCCTCTTCGCTAAACCATTCGAAAAACTGTGCAGCATAATTCACCTCGCCCTTGGCGTCTGCGAAAGGTTTGCCGTTCTCCAGAGTGATTAATTTTGCCAAGTCCTCCGAATTCTCCATGACTAGGTCGTACCATCTGCGTAGTAGCTTAGATCGTTCACGACCAGTCTTCATTCGGAAGGTCTTGAATGCCTCGGCGGCTGCTGCGATGGCCTTCTCGGTGTCCTTCCCATCGAATTCAGGGCAAGTTCCAACAAGCTTCCCCGTTGCAGGGTCATGGACCTCGAAGGTCTTGCCAGATGCAGCCTTTACCCATTCTCCATTCACGTAGCAGACATCAACCTTGAACAAGGACGGGTCATTAAGCTAAGTACCGTTAAGATTGATTAGTCAATGTTTTCTCCTCGGCTCCTAGGAAAGGCTCACCTTTGGAGGCATTGTGGAAGCTAATCTCAATGCTACTAATGGAAGGGTATTTCTCTGGAACCGTGATTTAATAGCAAGTCGCGCTGAGGACGCAGCACTCTTCTGCAGAGTGCGTACCAGGGCCATCTTAAGTAATTAGAAATAGGTCTATGAATCAGGAGAAATGGGGACGGCAAAGAGACTCTATTAAAGCATGTGGCTTATCTTTCGCATAGGTAATTCCAATTTGTCTAGCTGGCGAATTGGTCCCTGGGCTAGATCGACCGGTGGCCACTCTACACACAAGCTTGTCTACGGGAAGCGATAACGTGAATGACGTTTCGGGTCCCTTTTGGCCTCAGAACAACTAAAGTATTGACGACATCGGCAGCTGAGGGGCAAACTCGGGAGCTATGCATGTACCTACCTAGATAGGTAATATGCTAATCTAGCTCTACAGTCAAAACAGAAGATCCGGAGTTAACCCACTGTAAGATGCTAGGAGACGGAGACATCGGAGTGGAGTGGGTAGCTGGCAGCCTTAAGTACCCACTTCTGGGGAGATTGATATCACATTTTAAAAACTTAGTCACCATTATACATTCTTAAGAGACTTCGAAAGCTTGGGATTCAACAAAACAAAGTATTCAGCATAAATTAACTTCGACCCGGGAGTAAAAACTGATTCTAAGCACTATAATTAGATACCCAGTCCACATTCCGTTTTCCTGCGTTACTAATACCACAAACTCTTACGCTAACATATTATGAGCACATCGGTAGTTATATCCATCTCGCCGGCTTTTCATGAGTGACTATCGACAGAGATTGGACTGTAAACTCGATCTAAACTTCTTAACTCCCCTAGAATTCATCACTACCAGTACCTATGATCTCGCTTCTTTTGACGGAAGATCTGTCCGGCCGAGACCCCACAACACAATCGAGTAGCTCTTTGAACTGGGTGAGGATATGTAACCAGTAAACTCCAAAAGTTAGGTTTTTTTATATAAATTATAGCTAGAAAGTTATGATATAATGGCCGGAAATGGTACCTAGGTATATTAATGCCATAACTTCTAATTCTTTTATTATTTAACTCTACCTATATACCTAGCGAAGGGTCGTGCACCGTACGACATGGGACCCCCTTGTATCTCTTAGTTCAAGGACGCGTTGACCTACTACTATTTTGGGAATTGGAAGACGTTTCTTTACGTATCGTTCTCTGAAGCAACTTATCTCTAAAGCCCGCTCTTCACACTCTTAGTGGCGAGCCGCCGCCTAAGACGAGTCTTGAGCTCTCGTTACAGCATTTTGCATAGCTTGTCTTATTCTGCTCTACTTATCAAAGTAAATTCGAACAATCGTTGTGGCGATCATGCCGGTCAATACTCGCGAGGTACGACGCGTCGCAGACCACGGCGCATTCGCGATGCCCTTCGAAGGTACCCGCTAACTATGCTCACAGGCTAGACATATTCTAGCCGAACGACTCGGTCATGCTCTGAACATTACACCGAAGGAAGTAGAGAGATTCAAGTACCTCTGCACAGCTGCCAGCTACTTTAGGCTCCCCGACCACGAGGGTGGTATTATGATGCCGGGAAGAAAGCATTACCGGAGAGGTGTGGAGTACACATTTGATGACGTGCCGTTGAAGGCCATATTGGATGCCGCCGAGTCTAGGATTGAAAGCACAGCTGAACCCGATGACAGGACTAGGCTCTTCGAGGAGGTCATGAGGGGTCTTCCTGGCCGTAAAAGCAAGCCAAAATGGTACAAGCCTATAGTGAATCCTAATGCAGAGCCCACAACGCCCTACTCTCGCTACAGGGTACTATTTAACACTCACATTGCGCCTGATGTTATACGACTTTGCTGATAATCTGCAGACGAAAGAGGGTGAAGAAGCCCCGACAAACGCGCAAATGCTCAAGTCCTTTGGCGAGGCGGCAGGCCTGGACGACGCCGGTCTTAGCTTTGTAAGCGCGCAGATTACTTGGTGGGATGCGATAGGCGATGATGATAGACCCCCGACGTTAGGGAAGCGAGAATACACTATCGCCAACAGCAGTGATAGCGACGCCTCTCGCGCGGAACGCCGCTGGGGTGTGCGTGGTGGCCGCTTAGGCCGCGACCACACCTTCGCCGACGTCCCGAGCCACTACACTCGCAATTGCCTCGTGCATTATACGGTTACGGAGCTAGACTCTGCCAAGCATGACCAGGTCTTAGCGGTCCTCTGTCCTGACCTAGATAAGTCTGAAATTGCCGCCTATAGCGAGTGTGTTGTCAAAGACGGAGTGGGCGCAGAAAAGAAAAAGGCTCGTGAAGAAAATACCCTCAGAGAGCGCGATGGGAACTGTGGCCGCAAGCGCGCGAGCGAGGGCGGCGAGCATAGTGGAAAGAAGACGAAACGGGCCAGGATCCCAAAGTCTAAAGTTCGATAACTGTGTCCCAGGATTCGCCACGCCGAATTACCCGTTACCCATCCTTCACGACCAATGTACTATTACCATATGTATTATCCTCGCGGTCTTCACATAGTCAACGATTCAGTAATTTCATCAAAGACATGCCATATCGAACATCGTAATTATTGGTTTCATTCGTTTATTCTTCGTTTATATGCTGGCGGCTTGTACAATTCGTGCACAATACACTCGCCACGCAGCGCCTTCCGAGATCCCACATTCAACGTAATGTCTGTGAGTACTTCCGTCCCCAAACTTCACTCCCTGGTGGTTATCGAATTAAGTGAATCCGACCCAGGCACTCTGTACCGTTTGAATCTGCAGTCATGAAGTCAGTATCAAATAGGGGGGGACAACATCAAGTAGAACGAGTTTTCGAGACGCACCCAGGAAGTGTTGAGCGCTCGCAGGTCGGCCAAGCCCAGATTAGAAGCGTCCCGAGATATCTCGTTCCTCAGCAGCTGGATGGCACGCTGCACGCCGTCCACGCCGAAGACATTGGCGAACATGAACGGGCGCCCGAGACCTACAGCGCGGACGCCGAAAGCCAGGAGCTTGAGGATATCCGACCCGTAGCGAACGCCCCCGTCGGCGTAGACCTCGATCTGTTGGAAGATCTCAGGCGCCTGTAGGTAGATCTCGTGCGCCACCTCGAGAGCCGAAGGGCTCGTCTCGAGTTGACGACCACCGTGGTTGGAGAGGTAGATGGCCGGTACACCATTTGCAACGGCATCCCTGGCCTCGTGTACGTTGGTGATGCCCTTGAGCACGATCGGGAGTTTTGTCATGTTACGGAGGGTCTTGTAGTAGTCCCACTGTAGTAGCATTTCAAGGTCAGCGAGATTCTTCATAAACTAGAATTCGCTATGTGCTTACGGTTACGTTCACGTAACCTCGGTTCTCGCTGTTCAGCTACAGTTAGCAGGAGGCCACGAGAGAAACAGAGTAAGACGTACGTGGCATCGAAGCCATAGCGAAGACCCCTTATCCTCGAGCCGTACGACTGTGTGTCGACAGTTAACATGATTCCCAGGGCGCCCACCTTGGCGATTTCGTCGAGATTGGCCTGGTCTTCTTCGAGCGTCTGTGCACGGTAGAACTTAGAATAGGGGCGTTAGTAGAATCCTATACAGGGAGTGTGGTCATTCGCTCACCTGCTGAAAAAGAACTTGACCAGGTGCCTTGAGCGCGTGGACCTCCTCGATGGAGAGGGAGGCGAATTGAGATCTCTGCAGGTCCAGTTAGTAAAAGCTTGGGCTAGCAATTAGCAGGCAGAGATCTTACAGCGTATAAGATGCCCTCGCGGCCAGCGGCCTCGACAAGGCCTGCCTCACCTTTTGAGTTGCCATAAAACCCGCGAGACGCTGGTGCAATGAAGAAAGGAAGGCTGAAATTGTAACCCAAAATAGAAGTACTAAGCCTAGGTTAACTGCCGTAAAAATAGTCATGAAATCGTGATACAAGTTGGGAACACTCACGGCAAGGTAGAGTTTAGCGTAGTCACGTCCTGCATCTGCCTCGGAATGAAGCGGTAGTTGGCGAAGACCTCCATGTTGTTGCGGTATGAACCTTCACCTCCGGCCGCCTGGCGATCTAAACAAATATGAGCCAGCACATAGAAGACGGATGGGCCGGCACTTCATCGTAGACATACAGTAGGTGTAATTGAGGGCAGGCAGGTAGTTAAGCGCAGCCCAGTCGAAGTCATGCAGACAGACCATGTCGGTAAGATTGGGCAAAATACCGGCAGCGAGACCCCCGACAGTACGGTCAAGGCCCGTGTCCGGTTCCTCGAGAAACGGACGTGCCGCGTAAACGGCCGTCACCAGCGCTGCTACAATTCTAAATGTATGCATCTTAGTCTTGCCCAAACCACCTAGCTTAGTTGAGTAAACTGGAGAGTAAGGGGATAAAAGGAGCTTTCTTATATCTACATTGTAGTCCTAGTGCCGTCTGTATCCATTGTCTTCCTGTCCGCGTTACGTCCGTCTGACGGCCGCATATCTTCGGCCCATCTCCCTAAACGATGACAGTCTCCATGTCGTTGCATATACCGGTACAACACCGAAGACAAGCTTTTATAAGCTTTCTTACGCTCGGCGCCGAGTCTCTCTGTTGCAGGCAAGGAGGAATAAGCCCCTGTCGGTATCTCTATTACTTATACAAATCATATCTAGTTTTGCATAATGCTAAAATACTGGTCTACTGAAGTAATCAGTAGAACTGAATTATGCTTCACCACATACCAGCTGAACTACCTACATATACTTTTCCCCGCATGTACTTTGCGGTATGTTATCTAAACTATACACGTGCCCTAATCTCCCAGCAATTGTAGATAACAAAAGTATCGATCTAGTATAGTAGAGTAGTATTGCATGATCTACATGATGAAGAATCCTGAAGCCTTCGTGAATCTGGACAATACCTAGAGCAATGTTGCGTCAGCTCCAACAGTTCATCACTACCAGCAACGAACACCGAGATATCTACGAGGCAGTAGGTCACAGTAGTTTTTCGCTGCGGACGTCATCATCCGGGCTCGCGCGGATTTGTCACGATTCAGAGCCCTCTAATGAGGCAAGCTCCATAGTTGGGGTATCCTGCTAGGGTCAACATGCAGATGGTAAATCGGAGGCCCGACGGCTAGGGGGGAGGATGAAATTGACAGAACGCGAAAACCTAAAGCAATCAAACATATAGCAAGGCATCATATATTCTGTTCTACTAGCTATGGTGGCAAATACAGAGCAGTATGTGCCCCCTTCCTCCTTGATATTCAGACTCCCCAAAATTATTTGTCACAAGGTTGTAACCCAATAATGCTCGCCTTCAGCCCTTCCAACACAACATCCGACATCCGATATCATCACACAAATCGGCATCCTCATTCTTGTCCTCACAGCTGCTCTTGCAATATGCTAGGGAAGATACCACCCCTAGCACTTGCGGGAACAACAACTATAATATATTTCAGTGTTAAGGAGAATTACCTACATGGACCCCATTAAACAGCAACACAGGATACAGCCATGCACGCAAGCTAGTTACAATTTGGCCTAATAACCCCAATTCTCCTGCCTGGCATGATCCAATGGGTCCAAGAAATGTTTATTTTAGCCTCAGAAGCTTTACTAAACAGCCACGAGGCCAACGATTCTTTATGAGGTGCTTCTCTTGCAACAAGCATAACTTCATGAAGCCGCTTTGTTAGCCCTGGTAACTGTGTTGACCAAGTAGGTAGGTCCTTAGAAAAGTCAATAACAACAGCAGATATAATTGATTCTTAATCACTGCTTTACTTTTTAGCATGCACCTCCCTTAAGAATTGTATCTTCCAACCTTAACGTTAGGTTCCCCTACTTGCGTTCCTCGGTTAAGAAAAGTCTTCGGCAATAGGATTACCAACTGAAACCTGACACTTAGGGACCTAAGTTGACTATAAGGCAGTAAGCCCTGTATGCGACCGTAACCATGGCAGCTCAAGAGCCAATACGAAGCCTTACTTACTAAAGCGATTGGCTTAGGCAAGGTTACATATTATGTCATAACCCCGCAAGAAACCTCACGGTAATGCTGCTTGCTAGCAAGACTAAAACCCAGCTCTAGAGAACCTGACCGAGAAGCATATATACAAATTCCAACTCCTGGATAGAATGGAGGATAATTGAACTGAATCTGAAAACTTCTTGAGACCCCTTAGAGAATTATAGCAAACTATACCCGCTCAAAGCTCTAATTATATTAGCCCTCGTTACATCTAGTTACGCCGGAAAAAAAGCAATCGCTCCCTCAAGCTCTTATTGTATGTTATGAGGCCGTCCCCAGAAAACTGGCCCAGCAAATCTCATCGCTGAATGTTAGTTGAACTTTCAGCAGTCTCAATATCGTTAGATTCATGATGTCTTTCAACCTGAAGAAACTTACCGGTCTGTTTCAAATGATACTTTTGTTTATTCTATCTTGCTAACTTCGACTCTAGCTCTCGACCTTCATAACTGGACATGGGTTCAAAAGGAATATGAGGATCTTAGGGGGAACCTGCCAACCGATGTTCAATCCCTGTGCCCCTGCCAAAGGAGAAGACGAGGATTTCCTATAACCTTTACCGAGATTCATAACGCCGCTACTAATAGCTCTTGCCGAATGTGCGCTATATTCGAACAAGTTGTTATCGCCGTAGTCGATGGAAAGGTACAGGACTTATTCGAAGGGCTAGAAGATCAGTCCCAACGTGCCGAAATACTCAAAAACGTTGTGGTTGGAGCCGAACAACAACCTCATGATCAGCAGGAGCGCTATCTCGAATTCTTGATAAAGGGCCGGTCCGATCGACTTGAAGCTCGATTGTTTCAAGACAACGAGGATAGAGCCACAATTGCGGTTCGCGGCTTTACTTTCCCCACACATTCGCGATTCGAAACTAATACCAACTCTGAGCTCGGATTTCGTTGGGCCGGAACGCAGCTCACGCAGTGTTTAACGCAACATAAGTGCGGACAGCAGGCCCTTGATCAATTTCCTAAGAGGATGCTAAGTATTCAAGGAGACCAAGTTAAGCTCTTGGATGCAACAGGATCCGAAAGCCCTTATGTAGCTTTGTCTCATAGGTGGGGTGGTCCCGAGCATAGACGCTTAATCAGTACAGTTGCAACAATTCGGAACCATAAGAATGGCATCCCATGGATCAATATAACTAAAACTTTCCAGGACGCTATAACTACCTGCCGCCGTATGGGGGTCAATTATCTATGGATCGACACATTATGTATCCTACAGCAATGTTCAGGCTTAACTGAGGCCCAGGTAGTCGCAACACAAGAGGACTTTGCCGAAGAGAACTCAAAAATGGCTAGCATTTACCGGGGATCCTACTTCACAATCTCTGCTGATATATCTACCAACATGGACAGCGGAATTTTTGGTACCGATATACCGCCGAAGTGTGTACCTTTAAAGGTCACTAGCGATGATGGAAACGAGGCTACGGTCTACGTGAGAAGTCGTTGGATACATCACCCTCGCGAGAAGTTGGATATTGAGACACGAGGCTGGACATTCCAAGAGTTTCTCTTACCTCCTAGAGTCTTACATTTTGGAAATTTCGATATTACTTGGAGGTGCCAAGAAACTCACGTTTGCCAATGCGGGCAAATCACTGGCATGGACGACGGGGCACACAGCTGGCGCGAACGGTTGGCCAAGGCGACAAGACCGATTCCCCAGAAGCCGAGTGAGGCACAGGAATGGTGGGCGACCGTCTTGACCTTTTATCAGATTAGAAAACTATCCAAGGATTCCGATAAGCTTCCAGCTCTATCCGGAATAGCTAGTATCTATGCTGCTGCAACAGACGACACCTACAAGGCAGGTCTTTGGGGACGTTCACTACTTCACGACTTATGCTGGTATAACTATTGGGACTACGACGATCGCAGACCTCTTTTAGTGGGCAAAAGACCTGCACATCCTCGTGCACCGTCTTGGTCCTGGGCGTCCATAGATACTCTGTACGGCGTCACCAGCTACTTTTGGTCTCCGGGAGTACACGGGCTTCATCCAATCACCCCTAGTGGCAACCAGAGACCTGTGTCTACTATATATGACGTTATCTGCCCACCTAAGATATTTGGAACGAAATTCGATGCTACCGGCGAGGTAGACGATAGCAGCATAGAGATAGGCGTCGAACTTATCCCTGCAACCCTGGAGCTAGTTGTCAACGACATGATTCCGTGGACAGTTGCCTGCATCGATGACGGAACACACGTACAATGGTGCATGCCGGATTGCGAAATGGGCGATGACGGTCTGAAAGAAGGAGATAAAGTCTATTGTGCACCAATACAAGAATCGCTGACAGAAGCAAGTTCAGAAAGAGGTTGTTTGGTACTGAAGCACTTACGAGACCAAGAATACCAGCGCGTAGGATTCTGTGTCTTAACGATGCGAAACCCTAATATGAACGACGAACAATACGACAACTTTGAAAGATGGGGATTCCACGAACCATTAGATTTAAATAGCTCAGAGATTGCAAGCAAAATTCAGGATTATGCGCTGCACTTTGATCCAAATGCTGCGTGCCGAATTACTATAGTTTAGGATCTTAGCGGGCAAACCGAAATGGTGGTTGCTTCTCTCCCTAGTTACTTGATTAAGGTAGATTCAATTAATATATTATTTCATACAGTTGACTCACGTTTCTAAGCTCAACAACAAACGAATCTCTCCACGAATTACTTTCCGAGCACTTCGCTGTGAATCTCGGGGGATCTGATGTCTGTGGTGCGGGTATCCTTTTCCCCCGCATCCGATGCTCTCCCCCCTCATGTGCCGGCATCGACAGTACATGATGCTACCCCAATAGGGCAGCTGGTGTTACTATTGATGGCGAGATGACTCTCTTTGAAACCGCCCCTTGCTGGCATCGCAGTCTTCGAGGTCAGGAAATGAAGCAGGGATCAAAGCTCCCAGCTCCCAGCTCCCATGTCCAATGGCGTGCATCCACAGACGAATGACAGCTGGGGGTGGCGGGATTTGACTGGCTAACAGGCTCTCATCTATAAGATTATTCGTGACCTCCCCGCAGCTCTTCTTAGCTCTTTGTGCGGACGCTTCGGATTTCGATGTTGCGACGGGAGAAATGCTCTAATTCAAATAGTTGAATTACAGGTGAACTCAACGTAGTCCCCTGTTGTAAGTAGAGGTTATCGTCATGGCTGCGCTCTTCTACCTGTGGGCGCTCGCTGGCGCCGTGAAAGCAACAATTGTATCGAATGCGTCTTCATCCTACCCGCTATTTGCTACCGAGATCGCTGTAGGCCAACCGCTCGACGGCTTCGTGAGTTTCTCTATCGAATTCTCATCGTTCCCCGATTTTGCAGGTAAGTCATTTCCTCTAACGCAATACTTATTCTCTGGTCTCATAACTCACAACCTCGTAGGAAATGTGTCAAATCCGAATAAGTTTTCAAACAATTTGCTGAACAACCTGGGCTATTTCACGGGAACGAAACCGTACATACGGGTGGGAGGAAACACGCAGGATTATGCCATCTACAATGCAAATCTGACTATCGCGCTCAACGGCACGATAAATGCGACTCGGTCGCCGGATTACCCGACTACGATTGAGATCGGGCCATCATTTTTCGAGTCGTATTTGACATGGCCGAACGTGAAATTCAGCCACGGTTTCAACATGGGTGGAAATCACGATGATAGACAATGGGCTACGCTACTTCAAACCGCTGAGATCGCGTGCAAGACCTTGGGCAAGGAAAAGTTGTACTGGTGGGAATACGGCAACGAGCCGGATCTCTTTGCGACGAGTTCGCAGGGCCCGGTGCGGCCGGCGAACTATAATGAATCCGACTACGTGACGGAGTGGCTAGCCGCCACGCGGGCTATCAAGGGCGTCATCGCGGAGTATTGTCCAGATTTACTAGGCAATGACACGTATGGCTATCTTGCGCCTTCGTTCGGAGGCGTCGGGAATCACCTCAAGGCGCCGCTCGTATGGGCCGACGGTCTAGATACGGATGGGACCGTACGGTATTTTTCGACGCATAAGTGAGCGCCCCTTTTTGCAATTCGTGTTATTCATAACATAAAACCTTCGACGCCATGAGGGATTTATACTGCGAGGATTAACTAACACCTTCACCAGCTACATCTCCGGTGCGGCCTCACCGGGCGTAACACTTCAAGGCACCTTAATGAACCACACGCGCACACGTTCGAGTGTGGACGCTCACGTTTCGGAATTTGCCACGATCTCGGCTTCCGCGCCAGGTCTAGTGCAAATCATGGGCGAGACGAACTCACTTTACAACCAGGGGAAGCCAGGGTTATCGAATTCCTTCGGTGCTGCGCTCTGGGGCATCGACTTCAACCTCTATTGTGCGAGCGTAGGGATTGGTCGGGTACATATGCACAGTAAGTAGCTATCAGTGCCTTTGACTTCTTATTCTAGCCATCTCCGGAGTACACATGCTCCTCTTCGGGTGCAGATAATACTCTCAAAGCCTCTCGCGGATTCGAAATACGCATCAGTCGGCCATACACAGAGTGTCGAAAACTAACTCAGCGTGTCGCAGTGGGGACAAACTACCGCTACGCAAGCTGGCAGCCCATCACCACAGACCTCGCCATCGCAGGGACCAAAGCGCCGTACTACGGCAACATCGCCGTGGCCGCGTTCCTCGGCAACCTGCGGATCGAGCCGGTGCGCGTAGCTCACCTAAACCTCGCCATCTCAGGGGGCAACGGCACAGACACCGCCGTGGGCGTGCAGGACGCCGCGTACGGCGCGTACGTCGACGACGTGCTGGCGCGCATCATGGTGATCAACATGCGCGCGTACAACTACACCCTGAACGGCACGGGCGACCTGTGCACGCTTAACCCGGCGCCGCGGACTTCACGCACGTATAGTTTCGGGGTGGAGGGCTTCGAGGACGGGCGCGAGGCCGTGGTGCGCAGGCTCTATGCGAACGGCAGCGATGCTATTACCGGCATCACGTGGGACGGCATCAGCTACAACTACGAGCTGGATCTTGGCAAGCCCGTGCGCTTGCGCAACGTCACCGTTGGAGAGAGGGTGGTTGTTAAGAATGGCGCGGTGGAGGTTGCTGTCCCGGACTCGCATGCTGTTGTGCTGGATTTTGGGGATGGGTATAGGGAGCTGTGAAAGTGCACTTCGTACCCGGAAAAAAACGTGTATATAGCTATGAATGATGAGGACATTTTGATATTCGAGATTTAATATATGCCCTGACGCTACTATCTTTCAATACTTCATTCCAGTAGAGACGAAGACGGGGGTAATCACGAAGAAAGCCAACCCAAAATGTGAATTTCTTTTTTGTCTTAGTTCGATTGATAAGTAGACCACTACAGTAGGTACACATTTATTATATGTAGCATGCGCCAGAACTCCAAACTAAGGTCTCCCTTCTCAAGTCGCTATCCGTACAAATCGCAAGCAAAGACTACGCAGGTAGTAGAAAATCTCCACGGTTAGTAAATCGTCGTCGTCATCATCCTCCGTGAGAATATTCGGGGGGTGGGTATCCTAAATTTCATCATCTTTCCTTGTTCCACCACGCCAACCAGACGGGCTCTAGTTCTTGCGCCTGTCTGCCTGCCTGGCTGTCTTCTCCTCTCCTCCATAGAGTCCCAAGCTACTGCTGCTGGCGCGCGGGATTCTTCCGGTCTAGGGTATTAAACGCCGTGGTGCGCGGCGTGTAGGGCATGAGGCCGGTCCGTGGGGTCGGCGGGATCGAGTGCATCTCCCAGGACGAGCCATTCTTATTCCTGCCAGCGCCCGCGCTGAGCGGCTCGTCGTCCTCGTCGTCGGAATCCCAATCTCGCTTGTCGCGCTCATTGGGGAGCAAGGCCCAGATGGTGAGGCCGAGGTTGACGAGGGTAACAATGCTGTTTGCAAGACATTGTTAGACAAGGAACGAGATGAGGAAGCGAATGAATTCGCTCATAAGTCCTAGTTGGGGAGGGAGGACTTACAACATGAGCGAGAAGGCAGCAAATGTGCCCTTCGCGCTGGTGCAGTAGCTCTGAATCTGCTGGTTTTTGGCGACGCTGCACGACTTTGCAACGTACCATGCCACGCGACTCGGGTGGTTGGGATCAAGGTAGTCTGGGCCTGCCTGTCCGCCTAGACTGGCGGCGTATAGACCCACGAATGCGATGTTGATGGGTAGGACGATGATAGGAAACCAAAAGTCCATGATAATCGCGATCAGCCTTGTGATGAGGAAGAAGAGGCTGATAATAGCGATGGCGACGTTGAAGTCGGTCAACCTATGTCAGATCACGTCAGTGCCCAGCTCTAATAGCAGATGCTAGGAGTGTGCATCAGAAAAAAGACTCACGTTCTCGACCATACAAAGGGAATCGTGGGCGGTGATTTCCCGTTAGAATATGCAAATGCCACAAGCGAGGGATTCGAATTGAAGCCCAGCTCGTAGCCGGCTTTCCATAGCTTCGTTCGGTATGTATCTGGCTGTGCGAGTGCGGTGAGGACCAGTAACGTAACGGTCAAGGCGAGCTCGACCAATAGCATGATCCACATGGCAGCCGTGGAGGGCCACTTTCTCTTGAGTATTCTATATGCCATGATGAAGGTTTATGAGATGTAAAGAGGTGCTTTGCCTCAAAATGCCAATCGTTCAAAAGATTCGCAGTAGAGCTCCGAAGAAATTGTTTTCTTCCCGGCTACTGATCGTCTTCGGTACCCGTGTCGCAAGGGATGGCTCGGCTCGTTCACACCGACCGACTGTCTGACTGACTCCCTTGGCGATGCTGGCAATATCATCAACAACAGCAACGAGAAGTCAGTTGTTGTTCTTGTTGTTAGCCGATCAATCAATTAACTTGATCCTCGGAATAGACAAGGTCGAAGCTGAAGCGACCACGCAGCTTTTGGGGGTCACCCATTTTAAGAAATGGCGGGAGGCCGGCATGGCCCAACCCAAGCATCGCATCGCACAAGGCGGGCTGCAGGTCAATCACAGAGTCTTGGATTCCGGGGTGGTGATATGTTGGGGGTGGGCCAATGAGAAGAGTGATTGGCGAGGGCAAGCAGGACGATAAGCGCCGAGCTATGGCCATTGGTCCCCATCAGCGAACCTAGGGACCACACGACGGGCGCTTCGCCCTCGGCAGCAGGGTCTGCCGCCGCGGGATTGGTCTTTGTCTGCTGGGTCCACTAGCATAGACCCGCCAATCGTGGCCCGCCTTATAACGCCAAGCAATAGCGACCAAGCTCTCGGTGGGCTGTCTGTGATTCTTCCTTCGCATTATTGCTTAAGACCCCACCGTCTCGTTGGCTTGAGCGTTCCTCACAATTATGTTCCATTAATGAGTGAGCTGATTGTTTGGTGGCTTCCTTAGATAGGCGATCTACATCGATATACTTATATGTAAGCGGCAGGACCCGACATCTATAATTAACTCACGTAGGTAGTCTCATTGAACTACAGCAAGCACTTATGGAAATCAGTCACACAATTGACTATATAGGTGGAGGGAAGGTATAAAGAGTAAACAGTCTTATTATGCTCACATTGATAAAAAAATTGTAAGACATTGAAAAATTAAAAACATAAAAAATTTCAAAATTTCTGATTGCAAGGTTCGAACTTGCGCGGGTTGCCCCAGCAGAATGCGCATGTTTAATGGCTTAAGTCTGCCACCTTAACCACTCGGTCAAATCAGAATCGAATTCTTTGACTGAATTCTAACGAGCTTCATATTATATTACGACTGCAAAGTAGACTTTTCCACCGAGAGTCGTTTTTAGCTTCACAGGCGCACTCTTGGCAGCCAGCGATCCTGGTAAGATTACCCCGGTAGATATTACTAAGTACTCATTACCATGCTTCATTCCACCTACAACATCAAAATCGCATTCGCTTCCAACATATAACTTGATTGTAGTTGCTTGTAGGGCATATTTACATATATGCTAAGATAAGAGTATCAATATAAAACTTATGATTGGATTGCCGGGATCCTGTTGTGCATCTTTTGTAAGCTCAACTCCTTTTTAGAACAGCTCGATATGTTGCGGGGTAGAGCCGCTTACCTAAAAATAAGCCAAGAATCTTCAACGCTTTAGAAGTTCTTCGAGTATCATTATCTTCGTATTTTTATGCTCGTCAACCGCACGATTCTAATTATTTGATGCGAACGCTACGACATTTGCTAAGTGCAGTGACTGCATCGCAAGTTTATGGTTCGTTGATATTCTTAGAATGATTAGCAAACCGCCAGCAGTTTCCTTAGTAGGAATACCTAGAGCGAGAACAGCTTTCACCAACGAACTTGAGATTGTGAATAGTATTATTAGTGTCATAAGGCCACCCCAGAGGAGGGCTCGTGAGCCACGATGGAAAAGGGATTATGGGGTATAAGAAGGAGTGAGCAACAGGACTGTTCTGGTATATAGATAGGGAAGCACTAGGAAGAGTGTGTTAGAGACCTTCGCGGGACAACAATAGTCTATCGCCAACCTCGTACTAAGGAACCCTAACAACTAGCAAATAGCTTTCAGAAAATATAGGACCGTAGTAGATCAATGAAATGCATTATCAAGTCGATGAGTTAGTAGATAATTTAGAAGAAGTTCTTAATAACAAGCTGGTATAAGCCGCACACCTCGTCCTCCATATTAGCAATGACGCTGGTACAAGATTTCCCTTAACTTGTCATTTTATCCTTCAAGTCACTTCGGCGGACAGTGACGATTCAGACTTGCTGTGTGTCTCATTACTTTAATGAGGTTTATTCACTACCACGTTGATGAATCTAGGGTTTTCGTGGAAGGGAAGAATTTTGTTGGGCAGGCCGAGGTTTTTGGGTTTCTAAAAGTAAATGCCCTCTTCGTTTAGAACTGTTGCTTTTGTTTGGACTTTTTATTCCACTCGTCTTGCCTGCCATGTTTGGTTTGCTATATCGATAACCTCACTGCAATGTCTTTTGGCAGCTGCCTTAAGAGCGCGGATATTTTGTAAACTTGCTTTAATACTCCTATGTTAAGGGTTTAGGATTCTCCGCATACGGTGTACTCTACAGTAAATTGTTTAATAGTCTTAAATACTCCATTTAAGGTAGCATAACTTAGCGTATGTTAAAATAACGACTTATAAGCATTATAATTCAGACTTAAATAAACAGGTAACCACAATGCAATTCGTTAAACCCCACGTATAGCTATAACTATAATTTGTATCTCTAGCTTTTAAGCCTACAAGAAATAACCAGGTACGTGTGTGGAGCTAGGGATTGTAGGTGAATAGAGAATTATCTTGTTGAAAGACTGACTGATATTGTCCTATGTAATAGCACTGATACGGCGAGGGCCGCCGGTAGTACAATGGACTTCATTTTCGGATCCTAAAGCCCCAAGTTGTGAGGGCTTCCATACTAACACTCGAAATTTGTAAACAATAATATACGAGCGCACAAGGGTGATTTAAGTTACGGAATAACGGAAGAACTCTCTAAGTAACGGTGGTAGCTTGGTCGCGATATATAGGACTCGGGGGTGTATCTGGCTTAAAACGGCGCTGGAAGACCTGTAGACCGATTGATGAACTCAACGCCTGCGTTAGGTTGTGTTGCCCTAGATAGGCATTGATACCTGAAGATTTGCTAGGCGTATATTTAGCCTGGGTATATAGCACGTTGTCGCAGCCACCGCTACCCTTAGGCCCATACCGTAGGAGAAGAGGTAGCACACCAAACCCTCCGTCGATTCCGCGGCTAGTGGGAATAAACTGCCCAGTAGAAAACGCTATTGTGTAGAGTCTGTCAACAAAAGAAATTATGTATAACCCACTGTTTTCTCTCTAGGTACATGTGCTTCCATGCTGTATAACTCTAGTATGTAGTCAAATACTATGTTATTTTATTATGTAACACTGATATCTAACTCGCTGCGCTAGAACTATAAGGCCTGTTGCTAGCACTAGTAAAATTAAAGTGAATTGGCTCTCGTCACCAGCTCCCTAGGAGGGACCGGTCATTACTAAAGCACCTCGTAGTCAGTCATGGTTGGGCCAATCTTGATCTTCAATGGTAGTATGTCGGGGTACCGAGGGACTTAAAAAAAAAAAAGACTGGCTATCCGGCTGTCTTTGGCGCCAGAATAACAAGATATAGGGTCGGATTGCATTCGCTACAACGTTCGGCTATCTTCTTGCAGCGTTTCTTGTAATGTTACTTTGCCCTCAGGCCATTGTCGGCGAGCCTTGGGCGCTTGACTCGAAGCCCGTGGTTGACCGCTTGCTACATGCATGCGTCTTCATCCACGCCACGAATTTACATGTTGTCAAATTCTCAAGTATTTCGGTGACACGTGTTGTGACACAGAAATTTTCATTTATGGTCCAGTCCCGGGTAGGTAGTCCAGCGTAAATAGATAGCTGGCTCCATATTATATCTCACTTGCCTCGGTAGCAAATAGCTTACTGAGGGGAAATGCCGATGTCTACCGTAGTTTAGGGACTTGGTAGTCTTACGTCATTGGCTAATACAAATGAAATACTGTATATCATATCGTGGTTAACTTATCAAATTGCTAGAAACTTGACATGGAAAATTCTCGTTGTTTTGTGAGTCGCTAGTTCAAGCAAACTCTTCACGCCAACTCGATGGTGCAGTGTGTTTCCAGCCTGCTGTATTGGCCGAAAACGATAGGACGTTAGATCGGGGGCAGATCACTTTCCTTATGTGTCCGTAATCGTCTCACGGAGGAATTGAGACTGCCTAGAGTATGACTTGCGTTGCCCGAGTTCCGGCTGCATCGTCCAATGTAGCGGGCGGACTCACGCCTTGTGTTGAAATCGATCGCTCTAGACTCTGGGATCGACCGAAAGTTATGGGGCACCTCGTGTCACACGGCATGTGTTCTGGACGTTGGTACCTATCTCCTACGCATATACCTCATAATAAAACTACTAAGCATAACACAGGCTCGGTTGTCACGAACTTGTATGTACGTAGGTTAGGGCGGTATATGCGTACGCACTTGGGTAGGCACCTCAGGTAACCTGCCTACCTATTACCGGAGAGGCTGAGACCAGCGCCTGGGTTACGTACAGTGTGCCAGGCAACAACAACAACAACGCGATGTGGTGGGATGGGATTTCTAAAAGCCGCATGGGATGTCTCAGGGACGACTTGACTGTCTCGGGGCGGATGCACGCAAGTTCACAGGCCCTAGAAAAAAAATCAGGTGAGTCGGTTGTGACACTCCCGTCCCATCTTGCACGTGTGTGCCCGAATGCCCAGAGAATTCGGAGACTCGTCCGTCCCCCTATCGAGTACTTGCCTATTACATGCAGCCTACTTCTCGCAGCATACAACACTATACTTAGTACAACACTACATATGTAGGTACTCCCGTTGTGTCTGTCTGTCGTGTTGTACATAATGATTGTACATATTGAAAGTGTTGGGGCTCCTATCATCTCGATCAACCTATCTAGGTATGCCGTTCTTCTCTCTTGTCATTGCGTCGTGGAGGCCCGTTACATAGAAATTTGCGCGCTGTCAGTCTAGGTAGCCCGTGTTTCGGGTGTGGGATTCCAAGACATTTGCCGATTTAAAATCTTCAAAGCAAGAGCTGAATGTTTTTCCACGGCACAAATGGCCTTATACTGCACGTCTGTCCCTATTCGTAACTAGGGCCTGATGGCGACCAAACGGATGATGCGCTAATAAGCAAGCACCTATCAGGTATGGTTGTCCCTTGCAATTTGTCAAGCTTCCTCGGCCACGATACGGCTTTGCGAAGAACTTTTATTCTGTATAGCTGATGCTGGTGTAGAATGATGAAGGCTGGCTGGTGGAGAGAGCCGTCTCCAAACAATGCCTCTGCTGATAATAAAATAATTGATCACAATAGCCTGTGGGTAACGGGAAGTGATCATTTGTTGGCTCGATATCCATTGTAAACATGTACACTACTTTGACAGCCAAGAGTTTAAGCGGGATTTGGACTCATGACACATGCCCGGGACAGGTCCTCATATCATACCTATCTACACCAAAGATGCGCGTAGGTTAGATAGATATCTACTTAGTATATGGAAAATAGAGCACCTACCTAGGGACTGCCCACGCGACAAGTAGGCTAAGTAGGAGGGGCCTGACAACCTGACCAGTGGCGCCTACCCCCATAATAAATGGGGCTAGTACTTCAGCCAATCAGAGCCCCTGGAGATAGCCCCACCCGACCAGTAGCCACCTAGATGAAAATTTTTTTTACCTACTTTTTTTAAAATTTTTTTTTTTTTATAACTATTATTACTACTACTATTAACCGTTACTGCTATTGCTAGCTTTTTTTTTTTTTTTTTATACTATTACTTTTTAAAAAAATATTTAATTTTTAAAAACAAATAGGTTTTTAATTAAAAATTAATTTTTAATTAATATTTAATTAATTTTTAATTAATTAATATTAATATATATATAGCTTGTTTATAAAGTATATAATGTTTTTATATAATAATTTAATAGTTTATTTATTTATAAACTAAATAAAATATATATAAAATTAATTATTATTTAATAAATAATTAATTATTAATTAATTATAAAAATAAATATTTAATTATTATGCTTAAAAAGTTTTTTTGCTATATTTATTTAAGTAATAATAAAGCTTAAAATAGTAATAATAAAAAAAAAAAAAAAAGTTATAACGTTAGTTATTTATTATAATAAAATAAATAATTAATAATAAATTATAAATTAATTAATAATTAATTATTAATTAATTATTAGTATAAATAATTATAATTTTTTAATTTTTATAATTATTTAAAAAAAACATATAAATATAAAATTATTTTATTAATAGCTAAAATAATAAATATAAAATAATATTATATTATAAACTATAAATAATAAAACTAATTTTTATTTAATTTTTAATTAATTATTAATAAATATAAGTTTTTATTAATAATTAATAAAATATTTTAATTAAAATAATATATTTATAATAAACAAAAAAATATAATAATTTAAAACAAACTTATATTTAATAAATTATATAACTATGCACGTAATAAAAAAATAATAAAACAATTATACTATTAATAAGCTTTATACATTTTATTATATATATATATAACTATATATATTTATATATAGCTATAAGCTACTTTTATATTTTTTTTTTTTTTTTTTTTTAGCTTAAAATTTTTGTTTATAAAATTAATAAATTAGCATTTTGCTATATAATAATTATAATACTATTTTAAGCTTTAAAATTTATTTGCTAATAAATATTTAATTAAATATATATTTTTTATTATTTTATATAACTAGTAAAATATAAATTAATTATTTTAATAATTATAATTTTAATTTAATTATAATTATAACTTTTATTTTAATAATTATAATTTTAATTTTAATTATAACTATAATTTTAAATTTTGTTAAACTTTATATTTAATTAATACTTTAATATTAAATTATTTATAAAAAAAAACAATTTATAATAGCTATAAATAATTTAAACAAATAATTAATAACTTATTTGTTTTTATTAAAACTAACAAAAAAAAGTTTTATAAAACTTTAATTTTTAACTATAAAAGCAAAAAAATTTAAATTAATATTGTTAATAATAATTTTAAAACAAAATAATTTAATAAAAATATTTTATTAATATTTATTAGCAAAAATAATATAGTAAACTAAGCTATTGTTTAATTAGTAGCTAACAATAATAAAAAAAAAACTAGTTATAATATAAAATTATTTATTTTATAATAAAAAATTTAATAGCTATATAAGCTATTAAACTAATAAACTTTTGCTATAAAAAATATATAAGTAATATATTTTTAAAAAATACTAACTTTATTTTTTATACTAAAAAAATAGTTATATAATTAATATTTTAGTTATAAGCAGTTTATAAAAATAAATAGTATTAATAATATAAAAATAAAGCAAAAATTAAAACTAAATATTTAAACAAATTTAATAGTAATAAAAATAAGTTTAATATTTAAATATATAAGCTAATAAATAAGTTTAAAAAAAATAAACTAATATTTTATAACAAAAAAAGCTAAATAAAATATTTATTATTTTAGCTAAAAAAAAAAGCTTTTTAATTAATTAAAACTTAATATTAGTTAACTTTATAACTTTTTAATAGTATAGCTAAAATAATTTAAATTTTAATTATTGTTTATTATAACTTTAATTAAACTATTACTATTTAATAAGCTTTAAATAAACATTAATATAAACTTTTAAATAATTTTAATATTTATAATTTTATTTTAACTTTTAATAGTTTAGTTTAAAAAATAATAATATTTAAGTTTAAATAATTTTAATTATTATAAAAATATTTAAATATAAATTAAAATATTAAATTTTTTAAAGCTAATATTAACTAAATAATATTTTATAAATAATTTTATAATAAAATAGCTAAAATTATTTATAACTATTAATATTTTTATTAATAAAGCTAAAAAAATAAAAGCAAAACTTTAGTAGCTTATTAAAACTAAAATAATAATAAAGCTATTTTAAAAAAACAAAACATTTTTTAAGCTATAAAAGTTAATTAAAATAATAAAATTAAAAAATTAATTAAAAAATAAAAAAAAGTTTATTAAACTAATAATATTTATTTTAGCTATAGCAAAATAAATTATATAATAAAAAACTATTTAAAAAATTAAAATATTATTATTATATTTATATAAATTTTGCTTAACAAAAAAAAGTTAAATAAAACTTTAAGCTTTAATAATTTAAAAAACTAAAAAAACTAGCAAAAAACTTTTTGCTAGTTTAACTATTTATTATAGCTAATATAAATAGCTTAAAAAAATTATTTAAATTTATATTATTTATATAAATATAAAATAATAAAAAAAACATAATAAAATTTATTATTTTATATAATATTAAAGTTTAAACTAACTTTTTAATTAATTAAAGTTTAGCAAAAAAATTAAAATAATAAAAATAAACAAAAATAATTTAGCTAAAAAAGTTAATATTACTAACTAATTATTATAAATATATAGTTAAAAAAATAAAAAAAATTTTAATTATTATATTAATAATAAACAATTAAAAGTTTTTTAATTAAAAGTTTAAAATTATAAAAATAATTTATAATATTATTATTAGCTTTTATTAGCTAACAACTTAAAAAGTGTTTTTTAACTGCAAAAAAAAATTATTAACTATTATTTAATTTAAAAAAAACTATTTAATTTTTAAACTATTTATAAAAATATTTTATAGTAAAAAACTAAAAATATTTAAATAAAAACTTAAATAACTAATAATTTAAAATAATTAAGCAGTTATTAAACATTTAAAAAAAAGCTATTAAATTAATTTAAATTGTAAATAATAAAAAAAAATAAAGCTTTTTATTATATTAATTTTTATAAAGTATATTAACTTTTATACAAAAAAAACAAAAAAAGTTATTAGTATATAAACTTTTTAAAAAAAAAAACTAAAAAACTTTTAATAAATAGCTAATATTATTTTTTGCTAATAAAAACTTTAAATATATTAAATTAATAAAATAATTAATTTTAAAAAAGCTAGTTTACTTAAAAAGCTTTTTTTTAAAAAAGCTTTTTATTAAACTACTATTATTAAAACTAAATTATAATATAATTTTAAAATTAAATAATAAACTTTAAATAACTAGCTTTTTAAAGTATTAAATTTTTATATAATATATATTATTAAAAAAAAAAAAATTAAAAAACTTTTTTAAATAAACTTTATTAAATTATATATAAATTTAAACATAGCTTTAATTTTTTTTATACTAAAACTTTATTTTATTAAATAATAATTTTATATAAACTTTTAATAGCAAAATTAATTTTTAAAAAACTAATTAATATAAACTTTTAATTTAAATAATATTATATATAACTATTATAATATAATAATTTATTTAAAAATTAATATTATTTAAGCTTTTAATTAATTAAAGCTTGCATTATAGTTTTATTATTTAATAATATTTTATATTTGTTTAAATATATATTAATAAAAAGTTTTATTGTTTAGTTTTAAAATTAAACTAGCTTAGTAGTAAAACTTTATTAA